>VXBU01004542.1:460909-473166 GCA_013400315.1 Bombycilla garrulus | reverse complement strand
AAAAAAAAAAAAAATTACCATGGGGAGTACTTCCGAGATTCTTCTCTCTAGTTTTCTGGGAAAATAAATTCCTTCCTTTCTTGACAAAGCAAACTTTTGTAGAGCTGATGATCATGCTGGCTTAAGGGATTCTCCCATACTCACAGACACAAAAGTGGAAGCCTTATGCCTTTGCAGCAGCTCTAACTGCTAGCAGCACTGTGCAGATTAATAATGGGAAACACTGACAGAAAAAACATATCCAAAAGAGTAAACCAAAATAATTGCCAGCAACCTTGCCTAACACTCATGGAAGCTGAAATAAGCAAAATTCTGCATCAAAAGATCATTCCATAAAACTGTTTTCATCCTAGAGCCTGAAACACATATCCAGCACCAAAACCTAGTTTATCATTGCCAGCCAGGAGGAACCAAAAAAACAGGGGGGACGTGGAAGCTTTGCCTTCCATGACATCGGCAAGGGATCCTGCCCCACCACTGGGACACAAACACCTCCCCCCATGCCTGGACCCATATAGCCATGGAAAAATAATGATCAGTATATTCAGGTTGTATATATAATACAATAATATAATCCCATAATGCCAATATTAATGATATTACAGGATAACTATGTTAGAGCAAGATTGTTTTCAAATATCTTTTTATTTTTCTTTTGCTGCATAGGGATGGAAAAGAAAGAACACAGTTGTAAGTCCCATATTGCTGACTAAGTGCAGCGAACATTCAATTAATTCAACCTTTTTTTGATTTGATCTCAAACTTTTCTTCTCATTAAATAAACATATTTTTATTTACCACTGAAAAATGTTTTTGGACAACCAGGCTGATCCGTTCCTCCATTTGGATAGAAATCAATGGTTCCTAAAGGCTTCTTGAAACCTAGTGCTAAAGTAAAAACATCATGAATAAAATAAATAAATAAATAAACAACAACCAAAACATAAACAGAACTGTGAAGGCAATTACTTTTTATCACATTCACTCCAAAAATCACGGAGTTCTTAAAGAAAATTTTTGCAATTATACCATTATTTTTGTATTACTGCTGCAAAAGGGAAAGAACAGAAACATCTGTAACTGAGATATTATTTACATAAATAAATTTATGAAATTCATGTTCTCTTCAGCAACCAAAATTCTTTCCCAGTGCAATTTTCATTAGAGTAAAATTTTCCATTTTTTTGCTGGACATTTGTATTTGGAAGTACACTAATATTAGCAGTAAATAAAGTAGGAAAATCTGTATGTGTCCTATAAAGGTAAGGAAAATTCCATGAGTTAGAGTTAATACAATCTGATCTACCTCCCTTTTTACCACACATTATCTTTATTCACATAATGGGAACATTACAAAATTTGGTATTTTAAAGCCTCATGTAGAAATTTGTATAGGAAAATGCATAAATTTTAATAGTGCTAAAGAAACTGATATGAAACTACACAAATAATGGGACAATTGTGGTATTAAAGGTTCACTTATGGTTTTGAGGAAAAAATTAAACCAGAGATTAAAGCATAGATGAACCAAACTTTACAATGTTCTTCTTTTTAACCTCAGAGTAACATGATTTAGTATTTTAAGCAGTGGCTCTGTGGTGTACTGAGTTGATAACAGCAGAGCCTGACTGTCTCAGAAGGGATTCATTCAGTGATAACCACGTGCTTACAACCTCTGTGTTCATACACACATGCACAGCAAAAGAACGTTCATGGTAACCCAAAATATTCTCCTGCAGCACTGTTTAGATAGTGCTTATCCCTTCTGTTTTGCTTTCCTGCCTTTCCTCAGGCTGAAATAGGCACGGCAAGGCTGTGTCATTACCATCAATATCTGAGTGGATTACATCCACAAACTGTGCATCAGTAGGATCCAGTCTGCGCTCTGGTGGTTCTCCGGTGAACAAAGGGCCTGCCGGATCCAGACCTGAATAAAAACAACATTTGCATTGTAAACCCTGGGCTTCTTCTACAGATACATAAAAGACCAGCATCTGAACATTATTCAGCAGTGATTCTTAATTTTCCTGGTATAAACATTTTAAAAAGTATAATTTTTCTCTCCAAATTGCTAAGAAAAGCAAAGATTCCTACCACAAGACTGATCAACTCATATCCATGAATTTCTTTCTTTCCTTAACTAGATGTGCTCATCTCCCATTTTTTCAGATGAATATAAGCCAAAAGCATTGGGGATCAAATCAGGAGAATTCGTTTTGTCCTTTTCCCCAGAAAACATCATACCTATTGTACATTTCATAAAACCAAAATGCACGATATAACTGCTCTCACCTCCAGAACACAACTAATCGGACACTCAGATAACATATCATTTAACTTAAGTGGCATTTAGATGTAGCACTCAATTTTCATTTGAGAGACTAGAGGCAACCAGGTTAGAAAATTTAATCTGTAATTTATGTCCTGAAGGCAGACTTTCCCAATTTCCTGAACTGCTACCAGGGCTATATTTTTCCTCATGGATGTCATTAAATATTCAGTTCTCGTTTGTCCATGTCTCAGTGCTCTGACAACAATACAAGGTACAATAGAATATGTGCACTGGGATTAAAAGCCTTACCTGTAATTCTGCCAAGTTTGCCATTATACTTCTGGCCAACAAAACCAGCTACATGAGCACCAAGACTAACTCCAATCACATACATAGAGTCAAGAGAAGCTCCACCCACCTATCAGGGGAAAAAACAAAAGCAACACCAAAGTCAGTCACACACAGAATTAATGGAACAGATATCAGTAGGCTGGTATAGTTTTCACTTTTCATGTGTACTTAAAATTATATTTCTAACTTTCTANAAGGATATTATGAAGTTCTTTTCAGTTTGCAATTCTATATTAGTTAAAATGTAGAAATTATGAAATTCTTAAACTAGAAAAATGTAATAAGGAAGTTTTAGTCACATTTCCCCCGAAACGTCACATTAGTTAGAAGGGAAGCAGGGAAGGGAAGAGGAAGACATTTATCAGATATAAGAAAGTTAAATGAATGAGGAAAAAAATCTTGCTCTGCTTTATCCTTCCAATTAAATAAATTAAAAACATAATACCACTAACAAATACTTACACCACACAACTGCTGAATAATGGTGCCAATTGCACACATTAAAATGCCTATTCTACAAAGCAGGCAATATTCAAAAAAATCCAAATGAAAACCTACTGGAGAACTCTAAACCAGTATCAGCTGACCTAGATGGAATCCTTGCAAAATGATGGGGTGAAACACAAGATCTGAAATATTAATATGTCTCAAAATGAATTAGAAAGGTCTCACAACAGCTTGTAAGTGTGAAATCGATAGCTGTGGGACACTACAGACCCCTCTGCCACTACTTTTAGGACTCCCACACACTGTCACTGTTTGCCAGGCAGATCTGTAAACAGCAATTAACTTGTAGACTCTTCTTATAGCCCGGTTTAATTTTGTTTCTTATTCCATAACAATAAATCTACTGGCACAATTTCAAATTGCTATCACTGTTTCTAGTCCCAGAGGACAGATTCTGATAGGCTTTTCTCTCCTTTCACCTCAGCCTTTCTCAAAATGTTGGATGTTTCTCTCAAATTCCATGTGAATATTTTTTTACTGCACAGCATTCAAAATTTTTGAGAATGGCTGAGAAGTAAGTGGTGAGAAAAGACAAAAATTCAAGTGACAAATCAGACAATGGCATAAATAACATCATGACATTTTGTTCATTTGATCAAGCAATAAATCTACAGTCCAGTTAAGACCACTGGCATCAACTATGGTTTCAGCAACTACCTCTAGAGACAAGAAGTTTATACCATTTTGGAATTAATATTTATATCTTTGCCAGTGGTTTGTTTCTCATTTAAAACCTTTATTTAAAGCAGAGTAATAGTAAAAAAGAGTAGTGCAATGCCTTTGTAAAATGTTTATGCTGCATACTATTTGAGCATCTCTCCCTTCACTTCCCCACTGCCAAATTCACTCTTTCCAGAAGACTGAAAACTTCCATCTGGTTCAAGAAATCAGCTGCACTTTCAGGCACATTTCAATGAAAGGGAAAAAAGACCTCAGGCAAAGCTAAATATATGTAATAATAACTGCACGTGAAGTTATTCATACCTCTATAAATAAATGTGATTTGATATTGTTCACTGGACTTCTCTATAGATATATTTTAAACATCCATTCCCACTCAAACCATGCTCTTTACACCTATCCAGAACAGATGCAACACTCTGCCTTACCAGCATCTGGTCAACATAATTCTTCAGTATTTCTGCAACCTTCCTGCAGTTTTCCACAGCAGTCATGTAATTCACAGTGGTGGCACCACGATTCCAATCAACTATAATGAGATTAATATCCTCTGAAGACAGTAAAAGCTTCTTCATGTCGCCCAGCCATGCTGGAGGGGATCCCGTTGGCCTGAAGCCATGAATAACAAAGACAATTTTCTTGGTTGTGTTCAGGTACTCAGATGCAGTAACGTTGTGTTCAATGAGTCTCTCAGAACAATCTTGATTTTCCCTTGTGTATAGGAGTAGCTGAACATGGAGTTCTGTTCCAGACAAAGCATTGCCTAGGTTAAGGTCTGTAAATTCGGGACATTTTTGTTCCTCATCTGAAAAAGATGAAATTGTTGAGACAGTCATTTGATGAGTTGGGCTACCTGAAATACCAGCTCTTCACTTTTCTTTCCATATCTTTTTCTGCTCAAAGTGGAGAACTTCCATTTTTCTTATTCTTGACCTTTGGAAAGAGGTGTCAAAACATGCGCTGGGCAAGAAACCATAGTTTAACTAATGACTCTGCAGATATCACTATGCTGCTCCGAACCCTTCAAATGTGAAATTACCCTAATTTATCCTGAACAGTGTATTTTCTCCTAATAAGTACTAATTAGTAGTCAGTGTTGATAAGATCCCTTATTTTACCCTCAAAGGCAGGTTCTCAGAATTTTTTCACAACAAGTGTGTGCTGTATAAATAGAAAAGCTGTTGTGGTTGTTTCTTCCTCTTTGGGTTAGTGTGGCTCTGCTGCTAATCCTTAGACCCTATTTGTTTGATCTAGCAATAAGAAATAGCTGCCTGACAAAACAGGAATGATCCAGCACCTATTCCTGGCTTTGGATCACCATAACACCACCACTACCAAGAAACAAAGGCAGAAGAAACAAAGAATCTTGCTCTAAGTTTGAAAAATTAAGAATTAAGGTCAGTGTACATACTGGCACAAGACAAACAGTAGGATTTAGCATTTCTGTCTGTACATGGACAGTTAGGGTGTACTAGGTTAAACTGGCCAACAAGATTTTCAAAAGAGTCTAAAAAGACTAAATTTCTCCTCTGTTTGGTTATTAACATCCAAAGTTCACACTTTAAAGATATATTTTGGCTGCTGAGATCCCATTGTGCGGATAAACCACTTCAGGACTCTGGGCAGAACTCCAACACCTGTCACAGTTCTGCTATGGTCTCTTCATCTTTGCTATGGTGTTGGTTGGTTTTGACTTCTAGTGGGTTTACATTACTTTAAACAAGACTTCTGTCTCTCTGCTGCTTAATGGCACCTTTCTCAACTCTTCTGTCATAAAAATCTTTGCAAAACAAGTCACTTTCAAGAAAGCAAAAATGACAAAAGAAAGTGTCTTCTTAGTTCCTTTAAAATAACATTAAAAATAACCTGAATTTCTCCTATTTTTGGAGTCATAAAAGAAGCAGTTTCACCTTCTCCTTTTCCCAGAGAACAGCTCACAGGCAAAATCAAATCCAACACATCTGAGATGGACAGCAAGCCTGCACCCCTTCAGCAAGCCTACACTTCTTAAAGATGCAAAGGGCAAGCATGGGTGGCTTGCAAGGTATCTGCAATATGTGTTCAATACTACAGGTCAGGTCTAAGCCAAGCTAAGCAATGTGAATTATGGCATTCAATGTGCAGTGAAGATTCAGTAAAGGAACTAAAGACACTAATTCACTAATTTAGGGAACTAGACCAATCACCTCTAATGCCAAACCATGTATCTACAAGGACTAGATTGCTCACCTCCAGGCTGGACATCACAAAATAATAATGGATATAATCCAAACAAGAGCAGGCTTGCAGAGAGTTAAAAATAACCTGAAAATCCCTGCTGCATATCAACCAGACAGAAGTTTCTGCCTATCATCATGTTATGACAGTAACTACAATTATTACAAGGAGAAAAAGACAGAATTGTATTTTTAAAAAAATACCATTGTTTCCCTCATTTAAACATGTAATAATATAAGTAACTTCTACTGAGATGACTAGACAGGTTATTAATTAACAAGTGATACAGGAAGGCAATTCATTTCATTGCTTGAACTTATCCAAGAAGTTCTGAAACTGAGAACAGTTCAGCTGAAACGGACTTGAATTTAATAAAAATAATAATCAAGAACCTGGTAAAATGTCATGCATGTGACACGATCCCAAGGTGTTAACAAGATGTGTCACATTTGATTTCTGTTTTTCATATATTTATATATAATGATAAAACTAGAATATAAATTACATTACACTAACTTCATCTACAAAGAGAAAATAAAAACCAGTCACTTGGTTATAGTTTCAAAGGTACAACATGAAACTGTCATTTTGCCTGACATGGTCTTTAAATCCAAGTGTAATCACTGATCCTTAAAATTCGCTCCTTCATATTTAAAATATAAAAGATTCATGCTAAAATATTGCTCTGTATCCCCGTAAATATTTTAATTTTTTTAAATAATTTGATTGGTAGGAATAAAAACTATTTCTTCTAAAACCAGGGGAATGATAGTGAGCTAAACCAGACACAGTCTGTTCCTTGGGAGTGAGAAATCTATCACAAGGAAATTATTTTAACTGCCAAACCTCTTTACTAGCTGGCAAATGTCAAAGGGAAGCAACTCATTTACTCTTTGCTGTGAAAGGACAGAAGTTATTCTTTCAAAAGTAAATAGAGAATAAAACTGAAATGATGATGTTTTCACTGTGGAATTAGATAAGCACTACAACTGGTTTATACATTTAATACTTTGAATTGTTTAGCGAAGAGTCATTGGGGGAAGTTTTTCAAACTCCTGTTTCTCATTGAATACTGGAAGCAATACCCAGATGACGTTTGTGTGCTCTTGTTGGAGTGCTCACTCTTTTCTATACAATCAAAACATACATGTAGGCGTTGGGCTATTACACATGCAGTTTTATCAAGTTAATATATAATTTTAACTTTCTTGTGCACATTTGCAAGCATATTAATTATCTTGTGTGGCTGAAAAGGGAAAAATCTTAAGTGCACAGTGGTTTTTGTAGCTAAATTTTACTACTTAAAAATGTAACATCTAACTTGAAAATCTAAGCACTTATCACATCAGCAAAAACCAATAAACTCACAGTAGCATATTAAGACTATTTCATGACTATGGCTACTTTGTACAAAGTGCACATACCTCAGCAGCTCTCTGGCCAAAGTACAGCTAGAGATAAAGTATCGAGCTTGGTTCTATTTACTTTAAAATGAAAACTTATGTCTCAGTTTCAAAGGTATTTAATTCTTTTTACTAATCATCTGCTCCATTAGGTGTAATTCATAAGATTTTATCTTAATCTGTTGACCAATATAAATGAAGCTATATTCTTGGTTTTTTAATGTTTGATTAAAGAGAAGATTCTACATTGCAAGTAAGCTAATGATTCTTACCTGATTTCACCCAGTATATCAAACAGATGAAGAAACACAATTTCAGCATTGAGGAAGTGGAGAAAAAGTAATGTGTAATATCCACAGACAAATGGCAAATTGAATGTTTCCTTATGTCTAACACAACTGAATGACACCAATGAAGTGAGTGAGTAGGAAGCAGAAAGTAAAGCTGTATTCGAGCTTCTGCAATTCATGACTCCTCCTATTGAGTGACTTCAGGAGATAAGGTGGTTTCTGAGCTTTGAGGGCTGGGACTGGTTTTTTAATCTATTTCCCTCTCTGTCTATCAGCAGATTTACACGTAAGCAAGTGATGTCATGTATTACTGACAACTCCTGCATGCAGGGAGTTTAGGAAGTGGGGTAACCAGTGGTGCATGCCATTAAAGATCCACAGTGTGGGGGCTTTTAAGTGTTCCACTGAACTGCAGTTACGGGCACTGAGGTGGGCAAAAGGAGCTTAGAACAAAAAGTCATTCTGCTGACAGAAGGGTCTTCCTGTAAGAACTTGAAAAACAGTTCTGAGAACTGTGTATCCAGAGATGATTTTTTCCATAAAATTACCATCTGAGCTTTTCCAGGGATTCATTCACTAATCTAAATTCTGAGAGGGTCTGCAAAAGCCTCTCTGGCAGATAGAGCTTAGAGTCCCACAAACCTCACTCAGATATTGATTTGGTGTGTGTATTTTAACCTCATTCCCTCTGTATCCCAGCTGACAAATGAAAACAAATGAAGAAATATTTATTTTTATGAAGTTCATTTATTTACAAATCACTTCACTGGGTAAATACAGGAGTGCAGAGGATGGCTTTTTACAGTTTGTGGTGAGGCTAAGAGGTAGATAAACCCTGCATTATTCATGTCTGGAGTGTGGATGCTCAGTTTACCTATATCTGTGTCCCAATTATTTTGCATGCAAGAGAAAGAAAACCATACCAAAACCATTCAAATGTGATGGAAAGGCACCTTAGGAATTTTTTTTGCATAGTGTATCCTTTACAGTGCTTCTAAACATAGGCCTAGGTTTCCTTTGTTTCTTTCCACTACAGTTAAGGGTGTGTGTGTGTGTATGTGTTTCATTAATTTTGAATGATCAGTGTCTTCAGCTTTATCAATCTGAGCAGTTCATCAAAGCTGTGCTGCAAAAGTTTTGCAGCAGAAAGCCTTTAGGAGGTATCATCACAGGTATCTTTTTCACTTTGAATGCAGTCACAAAGAAAATGATGCAGTATGTCTGCTGATATGAAAATCAACTCAGCTCAATAAATTACCTCTAATATTTTTTTTTTATTTCATTACCCAAATATGTCCCTTTGTTTGGAGTAAAGTTCACTGTGGCAGCTCTTGAATTCTTTTGCACTTCCCTGTAATCTCAAATATTTGACGCTTTGCCCACTTCTTATATTACTATAAAAGCACAGCTTTACTGACATCACATACTGCTTAGAACAAGTAATGGCAGAGCGTCAGTCTGGCTCTTCCCTCTCTCTACTTTTAAATCTAAATTATTGTTACAAAAACTTAGTGTACCCAAGAAACCGCCACTCAGGGAGCCTCAGCATGCACTCTGTATACAGTACCCATTCATATACAAATTAAAGCATGGAGAAAACCAAACTACTAACAGCCAGTAAAATATTTACTGGGCTTATCCAAGAGCCAGTCACCTGATCTTAGAAGAAAATCTTGCATACATGCTTTTACATGTACCTAATGCCACTAGCTGTGAATAAACTGCTAACATTTGTTCTTTTACAAAGAAACAGAGAAAAGAGAGAACATTTTAAGCTTCTCTGGAACTGAAAACTGAAACAAGCTTAGCTCACAGTAATGGTGATATAATCCCTCATGAAATGGTTTCAAAGCCCTCAGAAACCATTGTTGGGAAAGGACTTCCATACCAAATCAATGCCCAGAAAGTTTTATGGTATTAATCAGGATGTTGAACTGGGGTGAACTCACATCTCTGTCATGTGACAAGGGAACTGTGCTCATCAACAGTGGCCCTTGTGCTTCTGAGAAATTCAGAAATCTCAACTCCTGTTATTGGTTATATTGTAGGTTCTACTGACAGCTCTTTGTCAGGTAAATCCTCCATGGTGACTGAGTTTCAGGTACACTCTCACAAACTCCAAAGTTCAGCTATTTCCCATCCCGCTTTGCTGCATTGCTGTTATGCCCACTCATTATGCCTCATGCTTTTCCCACAAGGATGCACTCCTTCTCACACTGAAAATCAGAGTTATCTGTTTCCAAAGTGCCTCATGAAAACCAATGGAGGATGCTGGCACTGCCTCTTCAGGACTCCAACTGTGCCCCACAGTGCTCAGGACTATCAGAGTAATACCTGCTGAATAAATTTTAGAGGACCTCACAAACTGCTGTCTACTAAAAAATTTTCAAGACCAGCCAAGTATTCAAGCTGAAAAAAGCGATACAAATTTTATTTTACTATAGTACAAGATTGCTATGGTTTATCAATAAAAGAATGGCACTATTACAATTGAATTTATCCCCAGAAGTTTTTGAGAAAACAGCATCTAAAATCATTACAGTGCGATTTTGCAAGATTAAGATGAAATTCTTACACAAGCCTCGATATGCTGATCTGTGGTCACATGCAAATGGTATTTCCCGTCCTAATCCCCTCTCTGTCCCCAGGGATTCCATAGTGTTGGGAAATCCCATTCTCAGAAGAACTCTTATTTCTGTTATGTCTCAAGCCACTTGTACAGAAAAATTCTTCTCTAACCACTAAACATAAGAGCACTGCTCCCTTCCAGGCAAGAGGAAATCCCACAAGGCTTTTGCAATACAATATGTTTAACTGTGAAAATAAGCTGTCTAAAGATTGCAAACAAAAAAAAACCTCTGACTTGTTGGAAGAAATTTAAGACTTACTGTCTTCTACACTGATGTTGCAATTCCTGTAAATTGCTAATCCCTTCCTAAATAGGCGTGACAAGTTGGTAACTAATCTGACATTAAAAAATATGGGCACTGAGGCAATGCAGACTATTTATTCTTTGGAAAAGAAATTCTTTAATGATTATTTTTCACATTGTAGTCATCAGGATGACTTCTGAAAATGTGCACCTTTGTAAAATAACATTTTAAAAACACACTTGGAGTGCTGAACATGTGTACACAATTGAAACCTGTTTGTGGCAACCAGTCAGCTGTGGGTTATGAGGCAGGTGTAACTCCAGCTTTAAAGATAGCAATCATACTCCAATAATTTTTATTGGGAAGTGAACATCCAGTATTGGATACGAGTATTTTGTCAGTAACTATCATAATGCTTTACCATGCTGATGAGGGCAGTATTTGGGAAGTGCAGCTTCTTAGTCTGATTTTCACATGATGTGGTTTCCCAGTGGTTATTCACTGTTAACTTGCAGTTTCACTCAGAGAAGGAAATACCATGTTTGGCACGCACAATTCTTCCCACGGCTTTTGTTCCTGTGCCATGCATGCTTCCACTGCGAGGCTTGCCAACATCAACCTTTTCCTCCTGTCAGCAGGGGAAACCCAAGAAAGAAAAACTGAATTAAGTGCCTTAAAACATCAGAGCATCATGTAACCACCATGACACAGCCCCCACCTGGACCTGTGCTCACTGGGCCACTCTTTCCTGTGTCCCTTTCCCTATCTCCTCCAGCACACCCACAGAGTGTGCATCCCCCTTACACATCACTCTTTTCTTACCTATTTCTTTTTCCAGCTATACTAGATGTTGGAATAAAGTAGATCACCTTTATTTTCAGACTTTTTGTGTTATTTTACAGTTTGTCAGTCCTTTAATTTTTTAAGCCATAATCCATGCAAAATTAAACTCTTCAGAACTTTCACAGTGTTAACAACTCAAGTTTCTATTTCTCTAGAAATATCATTTTTTTAGCATGACAGCACACGGTAAAAGAGTCCATCAGGTCAACAATTTCCTTAGCAGGAGATGCCTCCACCAGTGCCCTCAAATTTATAGTTTTGTCCTTACCAGAATCAAGGTGCAAAAGTTAAGATTGCACAGAGCTCTCCTGAACTGGCCCTGCCACATTCAAGTGAATGTTACAGGCATGGGGTGGAGGAAAGACCCTCTGAAAGAATGAGAAAATGGCAGAACTGTCACAATGACACACAAAGTACTGAAAATAACAAAAAGAGACAAAGAGAGTGTGCCCAGAACCACAGGAAGTCAAGAAAAAGACACATTAATACTGGATAACAGGATTTTTTTGTTGTTGGTGGTGGTGGTTGGTTGGTTTTGGTTGGGGTATTTGGTTTGGTTTTGTTTTGTGGGGTGTTTTTGTTGTTGGTTGTTTATTGGGGTTTTATTGGGGTTTTTTTGGTGTTTGCTTGGAGTTTCTGGTTTTGTTTTGGTTTTTGGGTTTGTTTTTGGGGTTTTTGTTGTTGTTGTTTTTTTTTCTATTTTTATGTGAGAAAAATTTTCGTATCTTTGAACTTTATCAAAAAAAGGAATGTTCAAGATTCATACTATTTTCCAAATGTGTTATGCATATACAGTAGTCACAGAACCACAGAATCCGCT
>VXBU01004542.1:253972-460756 GCA_013400315.1 Bombycilla garrulus | reverse complement strand
GAGGGACGTGGCGGGGCCGCTACGAGCCGCTGGGTCCCGGCACAGAGGTGACAGGGCCGGGGAGAAGGGAGGAGGAGGGAGGAGGAAACAGGCGGAGCGAGGGGGGCTCCCGCTGGGGCTCCGGGCTGCGGGACCCCGAACGGTGCCCGCTTCCTCCCACGGCCGCCTGATGCCCGCAGGGATGCCGGGCTGGATGCCTGCTAGTCTTTCCCCTGAAAGCGCAGCTGATGCGGCCTAGTGTATATCCTTTGCATGGATCAGGAGGGAATAATCTTTAGGAGCAGGATTTAAGCAGGGAATGGGCACGAACAGGGGTGTTCCTCCACGGCCAAGCGCACCGTGCTCCGAGAGCGCATAGGTGCAGGAACGGGTTTGTTTGCCAGGGAAGGGGGGACATATATGTTTATCGCCTGTTTGCAGTCATTTGCCGCGTTAGCGTGCAACCATTCGGCATTTTACGGGAAGCACAACAAAAATTGTCGTCGAAAACGACAGAGGAGCACCGGTTGTGTCGGTGGGTGTTTGACGGCACCTGCTGGAAAAAGCTGCAACTGCGTCCTTGGGCTGGGGTTATTATAAGGAAGTCGTGACCGAGGGACAGAATTCACTCCTCGGGTGTGCTGCAGTCACTCCTGGGCATCGGTACACACATTCCTCGGGCGCTGCGTGTTGGTTTGCCTCTGTTACTCTTATCTCCAATGCCTTACGAAATTGGCAGCGGTGCACAATCCTCCTTCTCTTCTCATTGATGTGCATATGGCACATACTAGTAGTGCTTTATTTCTGAGTGTGTCCTGAAAGAACCCTGCTCTTCTTTAAGTATTAGCTGTTGATAACTTCCAATAGCTATATTATCAAATAGGGAAGAAAAAAAAAACAAACCCAAACCTGCAGGATTTTAACTGTCAGAGATTTAAGGGAGCCAGTTAAGTTATTCTATTCATTCATGAGGCTGTAGACCTCTCACTCTTGATACCTTGTGTTAGAGTGTGTTTGTGGGAGAAGGTGACAGGGAAAAAAAAAAAAGTTTGTATAGGTATAGGCCTTTTGATAGCTCACAGTTAAATAACTTCTAAAACTACATGTTTAGTAAAGAAGAAAACATAAACACCAACAAGAACGTAGTTAATTGAAGCGTCATTGATACTTTTTCCTGTGTTTTTAAACAGAAGTGTAACACTGAAGTGAATGTTTCTTTTTTCAGTAAATTAACATATCCCTGGTTTAGCAGGTGAGAATTTATTAAACTAGTTGTTGCTGTTCATTGATGCTCACAGAACTGTAGACTGTGCACTTAGATTCAACGATGTCATTCCAACTTGAGCCTAACCTTGAGAGTGCTCCAGGCTTTTTGCACAAAAATCAAAGTTTGCAACATTTAGAGATCACATTCAACTTTTTGGTGGAGTATTGTTCATACATAGTAAAACAGTAAATTTATACATTATCTAATGGTGTTACTTAACAATGGCAATATAACAGCTTTCTAGATATCCAGGAACAAATATTCTGTGAAACATATTTTCCAGGTAGTCAATTTCATGCTCAGTTTCCTCCCTCTTTTATGGCAGGCCACAAAGTTGGTATGGTTGCTCACCTCCTCATATACACCAGGAACTTCCTCTGCTTCTTGGGTAATTTTCCACCAAAAAGCAGGAACTGAAAGTTCAGCTCTATTAAGTGTTACAATTTCCTATCACCTAATATGTTCAATGTTATTCTAAACAATTTTCTATATTATGTCTTGTGACCATTACTGATTTTTAACACTTCTTTTTTTGAAAAATTGTTTGGGTCAGATGATATACACACCTCAAGAATCTCAATGTGGGAAAAAACATGGGAAAAGTGTTAGAAGTGTTTATTGCTTTATCCAATATTCTTAATTCTACAGATAAGTAGATGAATACATGAAACTAGTATTTGCAGTTAATTAGCTGATTCAAAACAATCAGATTGTTTCAAGGATTCTAGCCCTGTTGAAGTTAGGAGTTCACCTTTGTATTTACCAGTCCTTACATTCTAGACCACAAATACAAGTGTTCAGTTTTTCTGGAAAGTTCTGCAATGCACTGTTTCTGTATGACATGAATGCATTCTTTATGTCCTGGTATTCACCCAATTTCAAGGCAGGCTACACTTTGTATCTTTTAAGAAATTCTACAATGTCTAACAAAAGAAGAGAAAGGGAAAAAAAACCCAACCAACCAAAAACTTTTTTTTCAGTTATTTAGCTATGAAGTAACTAAAGGGAGGTTGTGGATTCATGCTTCAGCATCCTTGCATGTGTCTCTGGTAGAGCCCCAGGTGTCTGCCATGGCCTTGAAATCAAAGTGCCTTGTCAACATTAATTCTTTCGCATTTTCCCCATCTCAAAAATGGTATTGCACAATTTGCTTTGAGTTGTCCCAAAGCTGACATGTTTATCAAAAATTCCAAATTCTGTGTTTCTGTCATGGTTTCTTTAAGCTCAGTCTGTTCTTCAGCCCTGTTCTGCCATTTTTAAGACCAATTTTAGTCTTTGTTGACGCTTAAGTGGACAAAAGCACTTCATTAAAAGAAAAAATTAACAGCTGAAGGTCTGCTGTAAGGAAATTTTCATTGTATTTGTGCTGAAACCCAGCAGTGTAATGTGGTTTACCTTGCTTGAAGATGAGTTGCAATGTAATGACTCATCATCCCTGGAGGTATTTAAAAGATGTGTAGACATGGCACTCAGAGACATCCTTAATGGTAAACTTGGGACTGTTATATCATCTTAAGGATTTTTTCCCTGGAGGTAATTGTCACTGTTTGTCACTGTTTTGTTTGCATGTAACTTGCTAGTGACTGTTGTGGGCCTCTTCTGCCTGTTGAGTCACAGCCACTGTGACTGCACTTGGCCACAGTGCACTAGAGATGGTGCACTATTCACCATCTCTAGGTGCATTAGTTCAGTCTGTAAATCTCTGCAGCTATTTTTGTTGCTGAATATGTCATCTTTCCTATACAAAATTAAGGATATTTAACTTGGAGTCATAACCTTCTAGTTTTTCTTTACAGTGCTCAAGAAGGTAGTCTCCAGTGCGTCACAAACCTAAGTATAGTAATAATTCATGTGTTGTGGCAGTTGTCAGGTGCTGGGCAGGTCTATTTAGTCAGCCAAAAAACCAGAGCACAGAGAATGCACAAGGAATCTCTTGCCCTTTATATTTCACCTTAATGAAGAACTGAGCTCACAAAGACTGCATGCAATTTTTGTCTTCCCATTCACCAGCTTCAAACTGTTACAATTTCCCTTGAAAAGATCCATTCCCAAGATTATTTGTCTCAGTTCCTTCTGTTAATGTAAGGATTTATGACAGCCTGTTTTCGGATCATGTTGGAATTGTGCTATTTAGGATCCCATCTTCTTTTCTGGGACACTGCAGTCAAATCTGGATCCACTTGGAAAATACTGATCTTGAACTCTGGGAGGTGCTGGAACTATCTGACTTAAAGGATTTTGTCCAGACACTGCCAAAGAAGCTCCTCCGTGAGATTTCAGAAGGTGGTGAAAATCTCAGGTACACAATCAAGGAAGTGCTAATGCTGTTATTTTCCAGTACTGTAAAACTATGTAATCCTTCCAGAGAAGTTACTTCAGAAGGTATCAGGACAGAAATGACACATCTCCTGTCATTTTTAGTAGAACTATTCTGGTGGTGCAAGTTTCTTTGAGGTGACCAGCTGGTCACAGTGGTATAAATTCTGATGGCCTGTGCTGTATTGGAAGCCAAGGGAATAGACTATTTTCAGCTCAAGTATTTAAGTAAGTGTAAAGAAGGGGGGCGTGGTGTTGCAGTTCATGCAGCACCTCATTAGATTTGGGTAGAAAAGTGCACATTTATTTAAATTAAAAAAAAATACAAATCATCAAACCAGAAAAAACAACAACAAAAAACAAGCAACCAAAAAACCCCAACAAATTCAAAACCCACCAAAGTGCAGAGAGCTTATTCTTTTGTTCTATTTGCTTAGGCAAAACAACTCAATTTTAACTTTAAAGTATTAACTTATAGTTATGCAAGGAAGGTGACACTTGAAATAAAAGAACTCTAAAGTGAGGAGACAAATATTGAAGCTTTCAGCAGCAAAGGGACAGGTCTTAAATAGTGTACCGAATATCAACCTGAAATTTTCTCACAGACCATTTTCAGGAGGACATTTCTAAAAGGTGCATACTTTTTCACTGAACATTAATAAAAAGTGGTTCACATTCAATCTGGCTCATTCTGAGTGCCCACAATAATGTGAATATAGAAACTGAAGACTGGGTTTAAGATTCAAAGTTCAGCCATGGGTGTTGAAGAGTCTTACCTTTATTACTATTGATGTGCTGAGCAAGAAGAAATAAAATTCCAAGGCAGGATGAACATATTTCAGTAGTCTTTTCAGAAGCATAAGGTGTTGTTAAGAAGGTACAGACATGCTCCTTGGTAATCTCAGCTTTATCTTGTGCTCCCTTTCCTCCACGTGCCTGACTTGCCGTTCTCAAATGCATTTTTAACTGTGTTGGGCAGACACAGCTGCTCTGTCTGGCCCGAGCTTTGCTACAAAAGACAAAATCCTGGTCCTGTATGAAGTGACAGCTTCTGTTGACGTGGAAACAGATAACTTCATGCAGTCCACCATCAAAAGAGAATTTCACAACTGCACAGTGTTAACTGTAGCCCACAGGCCATACACAGTTATGGATTCAGAGAGGTAAGTTTTGATAAGCCATTTGAAAAATAAATTACTTCCTTGAAAGTAGCATTCCCATAATCCAGAGATATCTGTACTGGGACTGGAAAAGGTGGTTGAAGAGCTGATTTTTCTTCTGTAATCTTTCTGCTCTTGTGTTGTAGAGTGCCTGTTCTGGATGAAGGAAGGATTCTAGACTATGATTACCACAGAGCTTGTTACAACAAAAAGGTGCCTTTTCTGAAATGGTTGCAGAGGCTGGGATAAGAAGATAAAGAAAACTAATGAGTGAATTCTGAAGAATTCTCAAGGGATCTCTGGCATTCCATGTATATAGGTGCAATATTTTATATTCAATATAAAATAACTGACTTACTCAAGAGCTCCTCACAGCATTGCTGTTTACTACAGCTACAATCTGTATATAGTGATCAGGTTTCTTAAAATTCAGATTTTATGCAAATCACTTCTTTTTATCATATTGGCATTGGGACAGCAGAATGAAGCAGTGATTTTCATGGCGTGCATTAAAACTGTTCCATTAGTAAATACTGATTGAAAAATAAATCTTGATGTTGACATGCTGGTTTTAATTAACTTGAACTAAGTTGCTCTGACATTATGCTCATTTAGTTAATCATTCTTATTATGATTACACATTCGGGAAAAAACAAAACTTTTGCTTGTTGTTTGGACACAGAGACAGATGTCATTTAGGCTGATTTTTAGGATATGCACATCCCCATGTACACTTCAGTAGTTCTTGAGAAAATAAATGTGCCCCATTAAGTCAGTTTTCCTTCTGTGATTTCTGAAACATGAAAAACCACATCTAAAATATCTAACTGAGTGTTAGAAAACCCCATTGTGAAAGAATCACAAAAAATGCAGTCAGGTGGAGCTGCCTCTTTGCTAGTAAATATTAATGTAAACCTCCATACTAATTACAAAAGCAGGACAGATTATGTACACATACTTCAAGTGTCAGCTAAATGTATCTGCTTCTGTAGGCCACATAAATAGTCATTTCCATTTTTATTGTAGTTCCTGAAGCTCTTGAAATTTAATACCAACACAACTAGTGTAATCAATCTTGTCTTAAGATCTCCATTAACTACTTAAAAAAACCCAACAAACTGAATAAAGCTCCTGGGTACAGCCCTGTCATATTAGTTCAATATTGCCACCTGGTATACCAAGTACAATCTTAATTTCTTGCCCAAAAGAAAGTTTTGGGCACGTAGTTTAGGGGAGGTAGCCTTCAGTACCTCAGGAGCCAATCCCTTTCGCAAGGTCCACAGGAAACAGTCTGAGAGGCATCAGTGCATGGTAATTTTTACTTTATTTACTTTTATTTGTGGGGAGGGCTTTCTGTGCTTACTACCAGGCCAACATAACTTTTCACTTCCAGCTACCTCAGACTGCAGCTGAGAGAGCTGCAGACTGAACAATGGCAAAGCCTGAGAGAAAAGAAAATGCTGGACTAGTATCAGCAAAACCTTTCCTTCTGTTTCAGCAAGCTGAAAACCCCTCACATTTGGCTACAACTTCAGAAAGGGGGATGGAGTGGAGGCAGAAGCAGCAGGAAATGCTCCTGCTGTGTTTCCATGCAGCAATAGCTTACCAAAGCAACCCCTAACAGCCTTAGGGTGGGCAGGGAAAGGCACTTTTGCCTCAAGCACAGGCAAGGTCTGCCACCTCCTCTCCCTCTCCTCTCCCACCTGGTGCTGGAGACTCACTCTAGGAAATCAAGAAGGGCCTCTTGGCTGAGTTCAGAACTGACTCAACCACCAAACACCAGGGCACCAGCCAGCACTAACAAAGCCATGAGGTAGCTGTGCAGCTTGGCACACACCTCAATCCCCTGAACTTCCTCCTCCAAACAGGAATTCCCTGAATTCCTTGGTATTTGGGGATTGGGTTCCAGTCTTGTACTGTGGGACAGAGCAGACCTGAAGAATGAGGCTCATAAGGGGCCAGGACTCTGTCATTCCTTTCTACAGGAAGGAGCATGGAGCAGAACCTGCTTATGCTCTGCTCCCACTTCATTCCCCACAGAGCTCAAAAATCCCACGTGCACCACCCTCTCAGGAACTGCTTCCCTCAGCCCTGTCCTGCCCTCATTCTACACTTTCCTGGCAGTACCACAGGAGAAACTGGAAAGGAGTTGAGCAGAAGCTCCCCCTTTCCCTCACAGGAAAGACATGTCTCTGCTTTTTGCCAGCTTTGAAACATTTATGAAACACTGCAATTGTTCAGGCTCTGCAGACTTTACTGCTCCCCAAGACAACACAGATGTAGAAACTCTCTCACAGCTGACACTACCTCATCTTCTACACTTCAAAGGAATTTGAGAAACAGAGAATTTCCTTGAGAAAGTGAAAGAAGACAGACCCAAGGGGTAGAAATTGATTTTATTATAAAAATCTAAAATGTTATTTATAAAATGCATTTCATCATCTGCACTGGGAAACAATTAGGGAACACAATTGTTGAGGCCCCCTGATGTTTTTCGAATTCAAACTTGCCAGACAAGCCTTAGCTAGAGAAATCTGTTACACACCTACCACCACAGGCAATCATAAGGATTACAGAAAGATTTCAGCCTTCAGATATCAACTTTTTTACAGAGAGACTTTTGGTAAGCAGCGCATGTGCGTACCTGGAAATATCCACTTAGTGCAGTGGAGTCATCTTGGAAATTCAATTTTTTGTGCCAAAATACAGTATTAAAAGATACAAAATAAATAATTCTGAAAATTTAATAAATAAGGATGCATTGTGATATCCAGTGTACAGTAACTTCTCTACTAAAAAATCCAACCTGTATAGAAATCTGAATAAATACCCTTTTGTGACTTTAGTTTTTACAAGTAAACAACCTGCCTTTCCCTTCCAGTTCCCAGATTAACACTGAAGGAGATTTAACTCTCCCAGGGTGAAGGAGGATGTTAAAGAAAAAAGTACTTCATTTATTGGCTTTGAGAGTTTTAACAGCTCCTACCTAACCTCTCCCAAAACTGCAAAAGCTTTTAATCGTTTAACTTCTCTGTGATGTGGTTCTGTTTTCACATAGATCTGCTTGTTTTACACAGTGCATGAAAGACATGAAGACCAAAGTCCTACTGTAACTCCAGTGGATTTTGAGATGAACTTACAGCAGGGCAGAAGGAAAGGCCACAAAACATTGGTACAGATGTTGAACACACACACATTTATATCTGCAAGGCAAAGGCCCCCAACAGCAACTGTGAACTGCGCTGCATATCGGCATTGGTTCATGGTGTCACTGAAGAGGCACTTCTTTCACTGCAGGAGTTTTACTTACGGGACGTTCCATACAGACTTACTTGGGAGTCACTTTCAAAGAGGCACAAAGGAAAAAAAAGAATCCTCAAATAAAAAAATTGCTTTGGTTTTCAACTCAGGAAAATGAAACAGAAGTCAGCAGTACTTTGGGAATCCTCTGTCGAGTTAAACAATGCTGATGGAATGGCTGTGTGCAACTATGATTCAGTTTAAGAGGTTTTTAATTGGATTACTTCAAAGATGCATTTAGACAATAGCTATGCAAACAGCTGAATCAGCACAACTGATTTATGGCAGTGCCATAAATCAGGCCTACTGCCAGGAGAGTAATAAGCCTATTTTAATATAGTCATAGGTTAAAACAATAAATCTAAGCCCCACACTTTATCTCAGCAAGGTTAATACAAAATTATTCCAGAGAAGACAAGAAAATCCTTAAAACCACCTGTTACTAGAGCTTACCTGATGAAGACTGGGCTGATGGATGTTGAAACCAGTCTTAGCTGAATGACATGTTTTTTTTGATAGGAAGTTCCAAGGAGATAATAGAATTCAGCTGGTGTTTGATTATTGCTTAATCCCCCAAAGAGAGAACTGTCACCAGTTTGTTTGTTTTTTTTTTTCAGATCAGTAACTTTTTTCTCCTCACACATTTTCAAGATATCTGGATAGCGACCTATTTGCCTGAAAGAGAGTCCTAAGAAGTGCCACCTCAAACCCCAAGTTACACACAACACTGCTTCCTTCCCAGTGGGACAGCTACAACCTCTCTTCAGTTTAGATTGAGGATATGACTAAACTTAAACCACGTAAGAGCTAAAAAGCACAAAGCAGTTGGGTCAATTTTAACTTATTAGGGCTACAGGAACTACATTTCATCCCTTCTGTCCCACACCTTCTCCCTGAGGACAGTATGGCTTGGGGTACTTCGGGGAGAAGATGTCACACACTTGTAAATGCAGAATGATGAACTTTGTGTTGGACAAATAAAAGGGAAGACAGGCAGGTGTGGCTTCAACATACACAAAATCACCGTAGTTTTAAAATAAGGCAGGGGAGGTATGAATATCTGGCAATAAACCCTCGTTCTCTGTGGAGAACATCAGTGGTAAAACAGCAGCACCTGTGTTTAACCATCACAGCCAGGTCAGGAATGAAGCCCTTGGAGACCAAGAAACTGCACTGGCAAGAGCTACATTTTCAATAAGGTTTCCTAATCACGGGACAATTTGCCACAGAGCCTCAGCAATATCACTATGCTGTTATGAACAGCAGAAGAATCAAGTGAATGCCTCAGTCTCATTTAAGCTGCAAGATGCCTTTAGGAAAGGTGCTTAAATGCTCAAATGGCTCAATCTAATAAATAAGTGTAAGCTGAACACCGCCAGTATTTTGTGCGTTAACACTGCTTCACAGTCCTTCCAAGTAAATACACTGGACCCAGGAATGCTCAGTACCACATCATCTCAAACCTTTGGTCACACTCCCTTTACACTTTAAATACACACCGCTCCAGGATTTGCTAACAAAATTTAGCAGGAAAATGTGGGTGTGTAACATCACTGGCATTTTTATCCAAGTAAACACAGCACACTTCAGAACTCGTTTGTACCTTTAAAGCAACATCAAGCTTTAGCGCAGGTAGGTGTCCAGTAACACCTAATGGGAACAAGTGAAAATTGAATAGAATGCAGCTAAGGTTAGGTTCCATTGCCAGTCAGATAAGTATGGATCCTTTTGGAGAGCTGGAATGCAATTCAGAAGAGATTATTTTCAGTTAAAATTAGTCTTCCGTAAATGTTTGTTCGGGATTTCTATAGCACTGACTTGAAGAGGCCAGGACCCAGCAAGAATTCCTGCTTGGATGGCTACACCTGTCACAACTGCCAGGTCGGGATCTACAGAGGTGTTTGGTTCCTTTCCAAAGAAGTCCCGAATAACTTCACGTATTTTGGGAATCCGCGTGGAGCCTCCGACTAACACAATCTCATCCACTTCTGCTTTGTGCAGGTGCCCCTCCTGCAACACTTGTTCAATGGGCACAAGAATCTTCTCAAAAAGGTCCTCATTTAACATCTCAAACAGCTTTCGGGAGATTTCTGTTTCAAACACAACTTGGACAAAGTTGTCCTCTCCTTTGGAAGTGTCTCCAAGGTTTTTCAGGCCTTCTGCATTTTGCGAAGCCTCGCCTTTTGGCGTGCTGTTTGTTTTTACCTGGCTTTTCCCAAGCTCTCTTGTAAGCTTGTTTGCTGGCAGAGTCAACAGCACCCTCAGTGTAGCTGCCTCCTGGACAGTCAAGTTTAATTTAACAGCTTCCACAGCCTGCCTGAGGCGGTGGATCTCCTCTTTTTGTGTCGGCAGAGAACCATACATTTGACGGAGCTGATTGTATAAATACACCATCAACCTCTGATTGAAATCCTGTCCTCCAAGTTTGTTGTTACCTGAAAGAACAGAATAGAAGGCATCAGATGGAGCACCTTCAAAGCCCCAGAAAGCAGCAGACTGCTTCTCTTTCACTGGGAAATGGTGCTCAAGGGCCAGAACAACCACAGAAGGACCACAAGCACATGAGCTCACAGAGCTGTGACAACAGACAAAATTGTTGTCCCCCACACACATGATGGGTAATAATTTCCACTGTTTTGTTTTGACTGAAAACAGTAACTCACTTAGTGGACCTCTGTCTAACTAAATCAGAGTGAAGCTGCTGAACCTTTCCTGCTGTCCACTCTAACTGGACTGAGCAGCAGCAGCAGCTCACATCAGAACTTGCTGAAGACAACAAAGGCAGCTGGCACTGCACCCCAGAGCTGTGTGCAGGTCAGCTGAAGCACGGCTGTCTCTTCACGACAGTCTGACCCAACACTGCTGCCAGAGCTCTGTGCAGGGATGAATCATTCATACAGGAATCACAAAACTCCTGGGTTAACAGCCCGTGTATTCCCAAACCCTACTCAACTGAACTGGCACCAAACACAAGGCAAGGACACACCAAAGCACAGGCCAGTGATCTGCCAACATTCCCAGTTTGGGCAGAGGTGACAGAAAGATTTTAAACAACCCAGCCTCACAAAATCCCATCAAAGTAACTGTAACATGCACCAGCACTTTATTAGTGGGCACAAACTTTAACAGACATGGTTAAAATGAAACCACAACTTACCTCTTTGGGTCAGTCAAAACCCATAACTCTTGTGGTCTTAATACTGAAACCAGCCACAAACATAATTTTGCATGAAAATCAGTTGAGAATGTATTGGGAAAACAGTCTGTGACATAGTTGGTATGTTTTAAAAAGTCCCTCCAGCTGTGATTTCAGGTGCATCTTGCCTCCCACTCCTTGAGAAACAAAAGCATTTTTCTCACCTGCCATGGCTCGTGTGATGAACATCCCTCCCATCTTGTTCAAAAGAGACACATCCAAAGTTCCTCCACCCAAATCCACCACCAGAACATTGAACACATCAGCTTTGTGGAGCCCATAGGCCATAGCAGCAGCTGTGGGCTCATTGATCACTCGCAGAACGCTGAGCCCTGTGAAGTGCAGGGACAACAAGCAACACTCAGATACACCTTAGAAAACTGCAGTCCTTACCTCAAAAATCACATTTGCCATTACTTGTTGGGGTTTTTTTAACCCCACTCACCTTGGGTTAAGTATCAGATCTAAAGGAAGTAGTTTCCTAAGCAGTAATACCCAATGAACTCTTTTCTTTACTTAAGCCTAAAATAGTTCTGCTTCAGAATCAGGGCAAAACCACAAACCATAATGTGCACAAACACACTGCCTTCAGAGAAACCTTGCTAAGGAGATTTATTTCATGCATTCTGTTTAAATGATTAAATGTCCAAGGGTGCTCTATACAGTCTACCTATTTGGAGATTATAAAAAAGACTATTTTCCCTGAAGTCAAACTTACTTCCAGCCATCTATGTCTGAATTAGTCAGCTGCACCTGTCGGTACTCAGAAGTTCTCAGCCATTCCTCTCAATAAATCCATTCTAAGCTTCTCTGTCACTGATTCACTGTTTCTATATCCTCCACAAAGACCTCATTGTTAGTGAAATACACCTCAAGGTCTCCAAGAAAAACTGGAATAGAGAGACATCACCTGCAAGGTTAGCTGCCTTAATGGTAGAATTCCGCTGCCTTTCATCAAACTCTGCTGGCACGGAGATGACTGCCTTGGAAATGGACATGCCAAGGTTGGCTTCTGCCATTTTCTTCAGTTTCAGCAGCAGCTTAGAGCCAATGTGCTCTGGAGTGATGTGAAAGGTTGCATTAGTTGTCACAGAAAATTCAGCTAATCCATTCTTGTTGACAATCTAGAAGGACAAAGCGACACAACCCCCATGTGAGAAATCTTCCTATGCTCCCCCACCCTGTTCCTAACAAATGTTTTATTTGCATGTAGTCTCTTTATTCTGGAAAAGTTTAAAAGTGCTTTTGCCATTTCTGGATCCCTTTTATTCGCTGATTGGGAGAATTATGCAAAACATGCCACTTAAAGGGTCAAAGTACATCTAAACAAATGACACCCACAGCGCCCCAGTAAAACACATTAAAAAAAGTTAAGACCAAAAAATTGTGCAATCAACTTTCAACACCACATTCAAAGACAGAAGGGATGCTTTTTTAACCATCAAGTTACCTCTGAGGTTTCTGAAAGCAAATAAAACAGCTTGGTACTGAAACAGCTTCTCTTATTATTAAAAAATTAAAAAGATTTCAAAGACCACTCGCAGTACACAAATTTTGAGTATTTTTTCAACAATTCTGCACCATGCTAATATAACACAGGTTAGTTTTTCTAAGGCAACTTTCAAGTTCTGCTGCTGGTCAAGTAAGTTGTGAAGTGGTGAAGAAAAAAAAACACACTGGGACAGAGAACATGTGGATTTAAAACTTTTTTGTGTTTGGGTTTTTTGGGGGGAGAGGTTTGTTAATGTTTGTTGGTTTGTTTGTGTTTTTATTTTACAATTTCAGGAAGAAGTAAAGTTTCAGCAAAGCACAATCAGCATTTAAAGCTGAAATTTATCCTTTCAGAGAAGGGACTGGAAGGTTACCCAGAAACACATTTCTGAGAAGGAAAACACAGGGAGCTCTGGAAAATCATTATCAGTTCTCATGCAGAGGTACACAACTTCCACAACCATTTCCTTCCTCTCTTTGGATACCTCTTACGGTTTTCAGGCACGTCAGATTAAGCCAAATGGCTCAAGGTATGACAAGATGATCAACCACATTTCAGGAGTCACAGAATTGGGCTGGACGGACCTTACAGCTCATCTCTTTCCAACGCCCTGTCATAGGCAAGGACACCTCCCACTATCCCAGGTTGCTCAGAGCCCCATCCAACCCGGCCTTGAACACTGCCAGGGGTGGGGCAGCCACAGCTTCTCTGAGCAACCTGTGCAGGGCCTCACCACCCTCACAGTAAAGAACATTTTTCCTAATCTCTAATCCAAACCTACTCTCTATCAGTTTGAAGCCATTCACCCTTGTCCTAGCACTCCAGGTCCTTGTAAATAGTCTCTTTCCATCCTTCTTGTAGGCTCCCTTCAGGTGCTAGAAGGCCACAATTCGGTCACCCCAAATCCCTCTCTTTTCCAGGCTGAACAATCCCAGTTCTCTCAGCCTTTCCCCACAGCAGAGCTGCTCCATCCCTCTGATCCTTTTTGTGCCTCCTCTCTGGGCTGGCCAGCAGGTCCCTGTGTCCNTGCCCAGCCTGAACTGCATCCTTGCACCTCACTGCTTGGAGGGAACTGAAGGCGGCGGCTGCTTACCTTAAAGGGATACCTGCTGCTTTCACTTTGCAGCTCTTCCTCAGTGAAGACTTTCCCGATGAATCTCTTGGCATCATAGATGGTATTCTGAGGATTGGCATCAGCCAGCTCCAGGCCCTCGTAGCCCACGTGCGCGCCGCCCTCCGTGAAGGAGACGACGCTGGGGATGCTGCTGCGCCCGGCCTCGTCCGCGATCACCCTCACGTCGCCGCTGCCCGGCAGGAAGACGCCCACGGAGCAGTAGGTGGTGCCCAGGTCGATGCCGATCACTCTGGGGGTGGGCATGGGCAGGTACTGCTGGGCCAGGTAGCTGGCCAGGAGCAGGGCCAGCACAGCAGAGCCTGCAACGCCCAGTTGGGAACAGCGGGGTTAGGGGAGCCACTCTGCAAACCCACGAGGCCGTGCAGGCGTCACGGTGCTGTGGCTGCACCTCGCGCTCTGGAGCCTGGCTAGCTACCTAATTAGCTTTTAATTTCCTTCTCAACAGAGAGTGGCTAGAAGTCAAGGATTTTAGGTATTAGATATTAAACTGATTAGGGAAAAAAAAGCCCAAGAGACGGCCAAGCCGAAAATATCTCCCCACTGTTAAAAATTCTATTTCTCTCTGCGTGTTAGTGCAATAACACAGGCTAATTAGTGCTTCAGGAGGAGCTGCCTATGAATGACCCAAAAAAGACACTGAGTTAATGGGGCTGCCCAAAATCACAGGGAAACAGCAAACTCCCAATTTCAACACCTCTAGCTTCACCAGAAGTCTAAAAAAAAAGAGGAGAGAAACCCAAAATAACTCCTTCTGTTTCAGATGTAGCTCCCAAAAAAGCATCTTCCCATACCTCTGAATCTTTTCTGTACCTTGAAACCCAAGAGAAGACTAATTTACGTGCAGAAGAGTTTGTTGTTTGGTTAATTTTCTTTTCATTTCACTTATAATCAACAGATACAGGAAAACCAAAAGTCTGGCATCAAGTAATGCCTCAGATGATTACCAAAAGAAATCACCAACAAACAAAATCTCAACAAGAAATGTAAATAACTTAAGTTTCAAAGAGTGGAACCAGTAGGAAAGGTGGTCATAGTACTGCTTCAAACAGTCTGGTCAGAAAGCCCTGGCTTGTTCTGGGCCACAATCTTCCCAGGCATTTCTGAGCAACGTGTCACTGAGCACTCTGGCTTTCAAAATGGGTCCCAAAATGGGTCAGGCTGGAAGGGACCCCAGTGGTCATCTGGTCCACCCTCCCTAACCCAGAGCACACGGCACAGGATGGCATCCCGATGGTTCTGGAATGTCTCCAGTGAGGGAGACTCCACACTCTCTCTGGGTGATCTGTTGAAGTGTTTGGTCTCTGCACACTGAAGAAGTTCTTGCTCGTGTTCGGGTGAAACTTCCTGTGCATCAATTCCTGCCCGTTGCCTCTTGTCCCATTGCTGGGCACCAGGAGCAGAGCCTGGTCCATGCTCTGAGCCCTCCCTGCAGGCACTGACAGACACTGATGCGGTCCCCTCTCACTCGTCTCACCTCGAGGCTGAACAGCACCAGCTCCCTCAGCCTTTACTTCTAAAAGTTCCACTCCCCTCATCATCTTTGTTGCCCTTCGCTGGACCCGCTGCAGGAGCTCCATGTCCCTCCTGTACAGAGGAGCCCAGACCTGGGACACAGCGGAACACACCGAGCAGGGGAAGCTCGTGCCACCCTGGAAAGTCAACCCGCGGCGACACAAAGACGCGAGAGCGGAAACAAAACCCCCCAAAACTCCCCACAACCCCCCAGCCCAGCCGCGCTACCACCTCACCCAGCACTGCCATCTGCCCCGCCATGTCTGCCCGCGGCTCCGGCTGCTGACGGCTCTTTCCGGGCCGTGCGGGGCACGCCGGGAACAGTAGTACACATACCCCCTCCGCCCCGTCACATCAGCTGCTGCTGCGGGCAAAAAAACCACAACTCCCAGTGCGCATCGCGGCGCGGCCGGTTCCGGCGGGTACCAGCCAATGGGCCGGGAGGCGCGGTGTCCGTTAGCAGGAAAGGCGGAGTGGGCCCTCTCAGGGGCGCATGTGCGAGCTCGGGCGGGGCGGTCGCGATGACTTCTGGGAGTAGTAGTCCTGGGTTCCAGTGCCATGGTGCTCTGCGGCCTCCCGCCGGCAAGAGGCGTCAGAGACCGCGGTTGTGCCAGTGTCCTTTATCCCGCTCGGTTTTCAGCTGGAAAGTACCGAGTTCCTTCCTCTGCAAGGGTTTTCAGAGAGCCTGGCCGTGGTGTGTTAGACGGTTTATTCTGCTCAGGGTGCAAGGTAGAAGCTTTCCACAAATCAAGCACAGCGATTCTCAGAACTTTACAATAAATATGCATTTCAACAAACAAATCACAAGCTACCTAGTTCTCTTTTTAATGGTGAGGGGCGTTTTCCTTCTTGCCCACCTGGCATTTAGAGAAACAAGGAGAATGCAGGTGAAACCTGCCCTACAAATTGATCCTGGAGGGGCAGAATTGGTAACCACCCTAAGAAATAGTGTGTAGTCGTCCCTCTTCTCTGCTCTGCTCTACTCTCATAAGGAGTGATGGATTTTCAGGTTCTTGCAGAGCAGGTTTCTGTTTCAGGCAGCAGTTTTAAATTAGAAGCTTTTTAAATAGAAAATATTTATAAATTAGTAGCTGGTAGCAAATAGCTTAGTGGAAGGAAAGTTAGACTAAGTCCTATTGCAGTTACCATCTCCAGCATCTCTGTTTCTCCTAAGTGATGGAAAGACACATAACCCAAAAGTAATTCCCAGAAGCTCACTCCTTAAAAGTTTCTTCTATATGCAAAGAAAGTGGCACTGCTTTAGCTTAGTAGTAAAAAATGTATTCATCCTCCACTTATGGTTAACATATAGTGATGTGCTTCATTCTCAGCATGAGCAGGTGGGAACTCTTTGGAAAGGGAGGAGGAGGTTAAACCATTCAGCCTCCTTAATGACTCATGATCTGACTGTTTTCTAATTACTTAAGTAACTTAATTTGTTTTCTTAATTTCTTTTGGATACTTTAATCACATTTCTTGAGGTGGGACCATTGTAATTGTGCTCATTCTCAAGGGGGGGGAACTCGTTATTGTTGTTTATAGTATCTCTTCATCCACGTAACTCATGGGCAGGCACTTTGTGTTTTGTGCCACTGTCAGTGGATGGTGAGCCAAAAAAAAAAAGGTTTAGCACAAACAGGGCATACAATCAAACTGGATTTTGCTCATGATTTTGATATTTAATGGCAGCTGTTTTTTAATACATAGGGACCATCTGAAATATGACACTACAGGGTGCAGATATGTAGGGATGTGCTTTAAAAAAATACTGATACAAGCCCTTCATTTCAGAGATGTCTTCCTTTTCTGGAGCAGAGGCCAGGATTCAGTTTTTGTCCCCGAGGTTAAACCTCTAAAAGACTTTGGGATCACTTGTTACCATACCTGCCCAAGGACAGAGCTCAAATGCCCTTTCCTGCATAATTTCCGTTCTATTTCTCCTTAGCAAAGCAGCTTTATGAATTCAGTGTATCAGTCAAGGCCTCCCCAGCTGACTGACTCCCTGGAGGCCTGGCTGTTCCCTGCTGCAGGATTACCCAGCACAGGCCACCTGCCTGGGAGTCAAGTCAAGGGAAGCAGTTCAGCAGGCTTCCTGCCCTGCAGCAAAGCTCTGCTGTGCCAGAAGCTCCTGCAGAAGCCTCTGACTCCCCTGTAGCTGGCTGGGGCTGCTGCCGAGTTGGAAGGCTCAGTCCACCACTCGTATTCTGCAGTCCCTTGAAGGCAGCACATGGTCTTCAGCAGATGTACTTAGAAGAAGTCCAGAAGTGCCTGATTCTTTCTTTCCACATCTTCTCTTTGACCTATTAGGACCTGCTCATGGATACTCTTGGACTCTGCGCAGCCATGCCAGACTTGTCTTGCATCTGCAGAAAAGGCAGAGCTAATCCTAGTGATTTTGCCCTTGTGGTTTTGGGCATTACTGCTGTATCTTGTGTATCACCTTTTTTTACCTACCCTCTTTTGTGAGAGAGGCCTGTCTCCATTTTCCTCCATTTTGTGAGGGAGTGCTACACTTGGGAATGGATTGTTTGGAAACAGAAGGGAACATTCAGTGTTTCTGGAGAAAATGTTTTGATTTTGCACAGAATAATTCAATATTCATTGGGCAATAGAGGGAGAGGCTTATTTGACTGGGAGAGAAAGCTATGGGTAGCCTCTGCCCCACAGAGTGCCTCATGGGGAAAGCATGACTGTGGCTGGGGCAGACATGGAAGGCTGCCCTTTGTTTTCCTGGAATGCTGTGCTTGTGCCACTTCCCTGTAACAGCAGGCAAGGCTCACACTCCGTGGTGAGCAGCCTCACCTGAGGGTGGGCACTGCAAGTTCAGCCCTGCACAACAGCTTTGCAAAAGCTGTGGTAAAGCTTCTGTGGATGACCCTGAATGAGGAGGCACGAGGTGCTGCACTGCCAGGGGTGCTGCTAGTCCTGAGCTGCTGGCCTGGGATACCTGGGCTGGGCCACATCAAGTGGCCCTTGGCCACCACCCACCAGGACCCCCACACCTGCCTGCCTCTGGCCTGAGGGTGTGCAGCCAGCTCCCTCCGAGGGGCTGGGAAAATGCTTGCTTATCCTTCTTAGAGTGCATCTGTTCACTCTGGTAGTAAGCTGTTTATAACATTTCAAACGCTTTTCGGGGATTAATTTCCTTCAAGGGGCTGTTCTTTTCCCCTGGTGCTTTGATAGGTGGAGGTAAACATGTTTTTGTCTGCAAGTAGCTTGAGGGAGAGAGTTGTTCTTACAGTGTAAGAGCAGAGGCTGGTTTTAGAACAGTGTCCCATCAGATGTGAACTGGTGTCTGCAGGAAAAATCCTGCTACGCTGGGGATTATCGCTCAAACCCTACACCTGTGATGTGCTAAACACAGTTCAAGCATTTGGTGTGTGTGGAATCAAATACAGCTTGTTTTCATTTGCAGTATGCTTTGCATCAGCTATATCCTTGCATTTGGAGAAAGGGGAATTGAGTTTGCAAAGCATCCTCTTTTCTGCTGTTGTACAAAACAGAGTTTCGTCTTTCTAGGATTTACTTGGTGAGTGCTTTCTGCATTGTCTCAGTCATTTTAAAGCCAGAGTCTAAAACTGAAACTGGGGTGGGTGCTGAGATATGGTTAAAGCACAGTGTGATCCCATCAACCCAGGATGATCAATCCGTGTTTTCCCTCTGTGAAGGAGGAAGGGAGAGAGCGATTGAGATCCACTTCGTAGGTGGAGAGTAGAATCAATGTCTCTTTGAGAAGGGAGGTGATTGATGCTAGGAATTTAGGAGATGCTAGAATCTGAACCTCATTTTCAGTTTTTAACTTAGATAATATTGCCTTAGTGCAAGCACGCTGTCAAAATTGCAGAGGCCCCTGATAGTTCCTTTCCCTAATTAAAGCATTGATCTTCTGCTGCTGTGTATGCTTGGGAAAGGGAAGAATTTCATCAGCCTTCCTCTGACAGACAGTTCAATGTCAGGCAGCTGGATAGAGGAGCATAGTCTTTAATTTAGATGCAAAAGTTTCCATTAAAATTTCAGCATATAGCCTAAAGATTTCTGGCTGCTGTTGAGTGTCTGACTGGCCATGGCTGGGCAGGAGTGTGCTGAATTCTCCATTAGCCACAAACTCATTCCCTAGCTGGAGGCAGCAGGAGCAGCTCAGGGCTTTTCCAGGATCCACAACCCCAGAGGGCTGAACGGCGAGGCGTAGGAGGGAGTGCAAGGAGCTCCCAGCAGATGTCTCTGCCATGCAGCATTCCTTCCCCAGATTGCTTTTGGTGTCTGACAGATACCTGCAGATTCATATAAAGCATATTAACCTTTAGCAGTAGTTATCCAAAGTCTTGTAAAGGCGTAAGTCATGAAAACGGTACCACATTTTCATTACAGTTTCTTTAATTGCTTTAGCACACCCATTTCACTGAACCCTCATGAAATAATTTTGAGGTTAACAATGAAATTACTATTTCCCCTTTCATGAATACAGTTGCAGTGATACCAGTAAAATGTAACCCAGTAGACGTCTAGGAAAAACAATTTGGTAGAGAAGAGATTTTCACAGATTTTTTATCTGTCCCACTTTTCTACTTGAATTTCAGTTGGTCTGAATGCCGATGCAGCTTTCTGTGGTGTGAAAAATAAAAAACAGAGACATTTTATTGAAGAGGCAAAGCAGTTTGGCACTTACTGGACTAGTAAGAGAGAGTTTCTCTTCCTGCTTGACCGCAGTGAAGTGGGCCAGTGTTACAAGGCCAAAAGGCAGCTGTGAGCTGGGCTGAATCCTCCCCAGACACAGCAGCCTGGGGCAGTGAGCCTGGATTCGTGCTGGTGCCTGGAACACATCATCCCCCTGCTCAGCCTGGCTGTCCTGTGTGGGAGCAGGGAGAGTGGTGCTGCAGGGGTGACAGGAAAAGGGATCACTCAGAGCTGTGTTTGTAGCATCTCGCTGTGGGAAGGGCTGCAGAGCTCAGGGATGGGACGGCTGCGAGTCTCCTCATCTGCACCAATCACCATGGTCATAATGATAATGAACAAGAGTTCCAGCACTCTCCCAGGAGGCCACTTTACCTCATTCATATTGTTGCTGTGTATATGAAATCCATACAGATGTCAGTCAGGCTTGTCAATTTGGTCTATTGTAAATGACAACAAAAGGATAAACACAAGAATGCACGCAAATATAGCTGCCTGAACAGCGAGCTCCCCAGGCAGAGGAGAGGTTTTGCAATATGTGTGGATAGAGATGCAATATGTGTGTTCTGTTCTGGTTGTCCTTTTTTTATTTCTTGTTTTTTTTTTTTTTTTGGGGTTTTTGTTGTTTATTTGGGGGGTTCTTTTTTTATGTGGAGTGCTAAGGCTGAAGTATCAGAGGATCTATTTTGCATTTGTTCTTTTCTGGAACAGTCAACTACAGTACCTCAGTGGGTTTGTACACTCAATAAGAACTTTTGGGCCTTTACTGTGAGTCTTTTTACTGGCACAGATCTATTTCAGTCATCATTTAGAAGTAGTGTTATGTCCAGGAGCAACTGTGATCTGCCTATTTTCCTAGAAGACCTAGTTCCCTGGCCCATATTGTTTCCAGTCCTGGAGGAAATAATAGATAAGAGCATGTATTCCTCTTTACACTGTGTGAAGCAAAAGAACACTGAAGGTCAGTGACTCAAGAATAAATAATAAGCCTGGAGGGCCCATACAGTTTGTAAAAAGATGTCTCAAACACTGTTCCAGAGATCTCACAAGAACATCAGCCTTCTATCATTATTTTTATGAATCTGTATTAAGCAGTATCATTAAAGATTTGATGTGAGAGAAGTGTCCTCATTTTTAAATGCTCATTGGGCAAGGTGGTAGTAGTGGCATTTCTAATGATCTTTATAGTACACGTGTCCTGCAGGAATCAGAGCTGCCCATTATTGTGTAAATGCCCAGCATACTTCAGTTTAGTGGATGCATGGTTCAGATATAACTGACATGTGAGCATCTTCATCCAGCATTATACAAACTCAGTTTGGTGTCATTCCTGAGTGCCATATGTAAAACCAATAGCACCTGACAGCACAGCCCACCATGCTTCTTTCATACTCCAGACCCTCTGAAATAAGGAAAGAAATATTGAGAACACAGAAGAAGAAAACTGTCAACATCAGCCTAAGTCAAGGTCCTCAGTGTTGCTTTGTACCTTCCCAGAACCTCTGGTCAATTGGCAACCACTCTGGGTTAGTTGTTCCCTGTGCCAAGGCTTGCAACCGACCTGGAGGGCTCTAAACCTGTTTCTGACAGTATTGATGGAATCATTCTGACGTTACTCAGATCCCTCTTACAAGACAAGCAAAGATGTCAGCCACACCATGTCTTCTTTTCTCAGCATCACTCCCCCATGCACTGCCGTGTGAGTAGCAAGTGTCTGTTTAGCCTGGAGAGAAGTTTGTTGGAAGCAGATACTGTAAAATTAGAGCCATTCCAGAAGAAGTGTGTACAGCTAGGGAAAACAACCCATCCACAGAGCAGAGATTAGTCTTTCTGTGCAATCACAGTAAAATAAAAGTCCCATGCCGGTTTCCTCTCTCTTTCTTGAATGATTGCACTCTGTGTAGGTCTGCTGGACTGTATCAACACCTTTGTGCAGCGCATAACTCATTGCCATGCTTTTGGCTCGGTCCTGCAGCTCAGATATGCAAGTGTTTGAAAAATCAGCTACTGCTTATGCAGACTCAAGCACAGGCAGAGACTTTACAAGATATGCAAAATCTCTGTGCCAGCATATTTGTGGGCGCTGAGCCCTTAAGCTTCAGAATATTTTTACCAAATACAAAATACTGATAAAAATGCAACAGTGTGTTTATGTCATGGTTCTAAGAAACATTTCTGACTGTGTGCAAACAGTCTCATTGGGCTGGACTGGCTTTTTTTTTTTTTTTTCCTAGTCTGCAGTACATAGCAGAGAGGGCTCTGTGGCTGCCATCACACTAAGGTGCTCCCACAGCACCCACAGCTGCAATTAAACAATGTGAGGGAGGGATTTCACAGGCTCAGAAAGAGGTAGTAGAAGTATATCAATTTCTGCTGAATTGTTGGGACAGAATGCATCTCTTCAGATGGTCTGGAGAAGTCCCAACTGTTTCCCATCTCAGTATAATGCTCTTCTCTTGCTGTCAGTCAGTCCAAAGTGAGCAGAGCTGACAGATGTCGATTCTTTCAGATTTTCCCTTTCCTTAAGGACCTTGACAGCTTCAGCTGCTGAACAACAAACTTAACCTTTTTTTTTTTTTCTCCTTACCTGTTTACTGCCACTGTAGCTGTCCTCTCTCTCGTGAGGAGATGTAGATTCAGTTCCCATCATGCAACATCAATACTTTGTGCTCACTTTGCTGAAAAGGATCCCAGGAACAATACAACAAACTACCTGTCCTTTTCTGTCTGCTCTTTATTGCAGTCACCATCATCTGTGCTTTCATTTCAGAAGCATTTAGGTATGACAGAAGCACTTTAGGATAGACACAGATGTACAGTGCTGTGCCAATCAAAACAACAAAAAAATACAGTTAAAAAACCTGCAATCAGCAAAATAAAACAAATGGAGAAGAAAGGTGTTGCAATTTCAGTAGTAGTGAATAACCCAAATTGCAAAATCTCTCTGTATCCTTGTTGCTACTACGTTAATTGAAAGCAATTAATTGAAAACAATAGTTGTATATCCTTCTCTGGATGGTTACAGCTACTAGTACACAACTTTTTGAACTTGGATTACACATCCTGGGTCAATATATGGAAAATATGGCATGTCTGGATAGTTCCAAAGTGTATGAGAGTGGGAGCCAAATAGTTAAAACTCTTTAGTAATTTGATTTTGTACGGGGAACCTCCCATAAAATAACATTGAGTTGTCAGTTATCTGCAGTCACTGAGCGTTAGTAATTCACTGCCATTTTGTTTCTTCTTTCTGATTATTGTGTGGATAAGAATTCTGCTAGTAAGCCTCTTTCTGTGAGACTTTTGTATATTATAGTTTCAAATTCCATGGCCCTAAAATCTGGTCAGGACAAGGCAATTTTTTGGTTGGTTGGTTGGTTTTGTTTTGGTTTGGTTTTTTTTAATTAGACAAAAAGCTCTGCTAGCTAAAACCTTTTCCCAATTCTCAGAACTCCCTTTTTTTTTTTTTTTTTACTGTAAATTGATAGATTTTAGTTCAGGTATGTGATAAACAGGAGCAGAGCTTTTCCTGTAAAAGACAGTCCTGAGAAAATGCAGATTAGTTTGGAGCCTGTAATAATGAGATAATTCATGGAGGACCTGTCAGGAAAAGCAGCTTGCCATCTCTATGCCATTTTTAAACAATGTATATTATCTACCTTCTTTCCCCCCACTTTTTACAGAAATATGAAGCTTTCTCTTTATTACACTGAAGGATAACAACAGAAATGGGAAAAAATAATTGACCTGAGGGAAGTGATTTCTTTTGGGTAATGTATCCACCTCTGCTCCTCCTGCTGCTGATCCCCATCCAGCTGGGTGCTTTGTAGCCTCCCTTGCACTGACATTGTGTGGCACCACTGGCCTTTCCAGCTGCTGGGACATCAGCAGAGCCCTGCACAGGCACACAGTGACTCACATTGCTGCCCCTCTGGGGGGAGTGCAAAGCCCAGTAATACTCTCTGGCAGCACAGCCTGCAGGCCTTCTTTTCAGCAGTTAACCCAAAAGTCCATTTCAAACCCTTCTATGCAACAATATTTGGTGCTAAAATAACCTGAGGAAGTCAGGACTGGGGAGAAAACCGTTCATGACAGAAGAAGCTTGCGTTTTTTGGGTAGTGCTTTAAGCCAGCAGATCTGTCTGGTTCAACCTGCTCTTGCCACTGTTAGGCCTTTTCCACATCTCTTTTCCAGCTCTAATATTTTTAATACAGAATAAATGTTCTGTCTGTAATTACATTTAAGTTATTCTATGAGATTATAGCATTCTGCTTTTCTGTCTGAGCAGGGTCTGTTCCGTCTGAATTGCAAAGTGGATATAGGATTGCAGTAGTTGGAGAAGGAAAAGCTCCGGTATTAGACCGGAGTCCATCATCCTGTAAGGGTATGATATAACACTGTGACAGAGGCCATATCAGATATTAAATTGCTATAATACAGAAGTGTTTTACACTTTCTTAAATTATAATGAGAAAGAGCAGCCTAGGAGTGGATTTCTTATCAGTGCAAGAGCTGGGTTACCATAAGAGCAAGAGGTAATGAACAGATTATTAGAAGAAACAGTCTGGCAGTTTGTTCCATGTGATTAAACCTTCTCCAGCCTCAGCCTGGAACATTTGAGACCATAAGGTCCTGGATGACCTGCTCTCATACTTCCAAGCAGAAGAGCCTGGTTCTGTTCATGGATCTTGAAATAAAATCTGTGAAAACCTAGTGGGTCTTTGCCTGTTGTTTTGGAGCAACACAACTCCTGGCTCTGCGCTTCCCAGAAGCAGGAGGGGACTCTGTGCCGTAGTAGATCCTCTCTGTTCCCAGGCAGCCCCGTGTCTCAGGAGGCACTGAGAGGCAGCTGGAGGTGGTGGGTTTGTGCTTAGCACCCAAAGGCGACTTTGTCCTGCTGGGAGGATGAAAAATCCCATGGCATGTTTGCACAGGAAGAAATATAAGCCTTTTGGCATCCTGGCTGGTCCCGAAATTCAGTGTTTCAATTTTGTTTAATTTCCCCTGCATTTTAATTGATGCAGCTGTAACTGGTGCCTTGTTTCACCCAGAGTGAGGCAGGCTTTGAAATAGCACTTTAAATGTATATACACTCACCTCCATCCTCCCAAATGCCAAGTAAAACAGCCTTTTAATACTTCTTGTTAACTAGTAGTGCACATTAATGCAGTTGTGGAAACTGCCACTTTACAAATATCCTCTTTCATACTATTTTCTGAAGATTTGTTTTCAGCAGAGTATGAAACCATGGGATAGAAATGCTTTTATAGTTTTCTGCTTCTGGACATATTATTGAGAGACAAGGAATATCTTTCGTGCAGAGCTTTAAACACTCACAACAGGGTTGTTGTTTTGGGTTTTTTTTCTCTCAAAAGACTTGTAACAAAAATACATTGCACCAGGTGCCCTGGTTTCATTTCTGCATGCTCCCTTCTCAGAGGTTTCACATAACTCAGAAATGGAAAGTCAAACTACACAGTGTGCATTTGCTGCTGATGGGCATATACACAGGGGTAGACTAATAAAACTACTGTATTTTTTTCTCCATACAATGTACATTTCCAGTGCTGAGTAAATACTAAATGCAATGGCTGAAGGATCCTGTTACTAAGGCAACCAACTCCCAAGTTATCCTTAAATATATATATACATAATCTGTCTGCTACTTGAAAAGAAAAATTCTTGTCAAGATTTGCTGAACTGAATTCTTCACAAGGTCTGTCTCATAAAAGGCTAAATATTGTGGGTGCCTCAGACTGGACTTTCAGGTTGACAATAAGAGCAAGAACAGAAGCTGATGGAGAGGATAATGATTTTCAAGTTGCAGAGTTATGACCAACTTGTACAAAATGGTGGTAGGACAAAACTTTTCTAAGGCCTATGCATTTCATAAGTGACTTCAGAGAATTAATGTATGTAAATATTTCATAGCACCTTCTTCTGAGGCAGCTCTTGTAGCTCACTATATTAGACAGACCAGTGTATTTCTATGGAATTCCTGTAAGGAATGAGCCTAAGCAAAGCAATGCCCAGTGGCACGGAGGTGGTTTGCAGCCTGTACATTTTGCTGTTACTATTTATTTCCAAACACATATTTTTGGTATTAGAGCACATCATATTCTACAGCTGGCAAGAGGTCATAATTCACTGCTGCTCCTAAAGAGTGAAGAGTATAGTTGAGGCACCACATTCCCAGTAGATCTTTCCCAGCTTTCTCAGCCATGGCTGACTTTTTTCTTTGCCATAAATATTGATTTTGAGGGCTATTCAGCTGTAGTTTTCACGCAATGTAAAAAGAAGGGTTCCTCTAAGAAGATTTAGTTCTTATGCAGGTGCAGTGTCAGTTTACCTCAGGACTGAAAATTAACTCAGCAGCAACACCCCAGCTGAGATGGAAGGCTGAAAGCCCAGAACTTCATGGCCTGACCTAAACCATCCCTGGAGGCAGTCTTTGGTTTCATGGCAGGTAGTCTGTGGAGTACAAATATTTCAGTAGAGCTTGGACTGGACAAGTTTACAGCTTCTTGACCTCATCATGCTTTCACTGAAGCACTACAGGTATTAATAACTTCTGCATTCAGGAGTTACCTTAAAAATATTTAAATAGCTCCCTCTTAGTGCCTTATCCGAGTAGCTTGGGACACTAAATGAAGTTATCTGTGATGATGGTAATCACCCCATGGGTCTCTGATGAACAGGCAGAAAAGCAGATATAAAAGGTGTCACAGAATAAGCTTGAGGAACAGTGAAATGCTATTAGGTGAGACTTTCCCCTCCTAGTGAAGTCTTAACCCCAGTCTGTCTCTCAGAGACATAAGTAGTGAGGCAATTCACAAATACATTTTCTGTCTTCTGTGTTAAGTCAAAGAATTTTTTGTCCAGAACCAAGGAAATTCACCTGTGGGGCTGAAGATCTCTCACTGCTTTGCTTTCCTTTTTTTAACACTGAGAGAAGTGTGTGCCTTCTCTCAAATCATGTAATAAGGCCAGGAGGTCCTTATCCATGTCCCTCAGTTGGGTTGCTCTCTCTCTCTGTGGCTTGAGTCCAAGTACTTTCAGCTCTTTTCAGCATCTCAGAAGTGACACCACTCTGTTCCCATTTTTAGAAAATACCAGGGATACACTGAGGCTGAGAAAAATCCTTGCTCCTAAATAAGCTGTTCTGGATAAAACTTTCCTTGTCTCATTTCTTTCTGAGTCTTTTCAGAGGCTTCCCTAGTGTGGTCATAAGGGCGGTGCTTGTAATTAGGGAAACTCATCGTTCTGAGCACAATTGATACAGTGCTTTTGTCAGTTATCCCCCAATAGGGATAATAGTATTTTATCCTTAAATCCAGAGGTTAAATGCGTTTTAAGCAAAGTCCCTAAACCCGATGCTTAACTGCAACGTGTCTGAGGTCTGTCCCATACAGTCTTCCTGGCTCACCAGCAGATGCTCGAGGAATGCACCCCTCCCCTTGGAGACCTCCGTCCATCTGGAGTTCCCAAGCAGCCCTTAGGCTGCACTTCTCCCTTTTCATCAACAATAAGCTCCTTGCTCTCAAAACCTTCAGGGAATGTGGATTACACAGGCATGGAAATGGGATTTTTAGTAACAAGTGGCCAAATGTTCAGACATCTCCTCTAAAGACATTTGTGCTTCTAGTGAAAAAAAGAGCCTGATCCTAATAAGGAGTCTATTTCTAAATTAATAATCATTTTTAAACCCCCTCAAGTCTGAGATACATTAAAATACAAGGTGACATTTGAATATGTGCTGTGGGTCAGACTCTGACGCTTTAAGGCACATTGAGTACTGTTTTACTTGCAAGTAGTTCCATTAATTTCAGTGACCCAGTTATGGAGTAAGACACTGCTCAGCAAGAGAAGAGATGTTAAAAATCTGCCCACAATATTTGATGGTAATTTGATTTCTCTACTGCCTCCAGACCCAGTCGCCCCATTCTGCTTTCACCATACTGCAGCGTCTCTTTCATAGATGCTGACATTTCTAGATGGCTGTCAGCCTTTGTGATGGAGAATATTAGAATAACATTGCAGCTGTGTCAATAAAGCAGATACACATCCATTCATTAAGAGGATATTTTTGAGCAATTCTTGTAAAGTTACTTGTTTTTATCTCTTCTGAGTTGATATTCAGGTTTCTGTGACTATGGTAACTTCTGTGCATTTGCATATTGTAGGCTGTGCAGCCACAAAAGGAGGTAATTGATTTTCTCCCCAAAGTAATTTGGTGCTCTTCACTTCAGAGATCATCCTTTCGATTATCGACTCCTTATTATTAGTCATTTGAAAAATTATTGCTATAGCTATGAGGTTCATAGCCCTGTCAGACTTTTGGCTTCTTTTCCTCTGGGTTTTCTTCCTGACCAGGAAGGTTTTAATCCTCTTGTACTTGAGAAAAAGAAAAAAAAAAATAAGGAAAAAAAAAAAAAAAAGGCTATACTGGCACCTCCTGTCATAAGGCTGACATTTCAAATCAGTTCTTTATCAGCACATGCTTCTTGCTTGCCTTTACGACAGCCTCAAAAAAATGTTGCAAAGAGCTTGGTCAGTGGTGATAACCTCTCCAAAGCAGTGACCTACAGCAAGGAGAGGAGTGTTTCTGAGCAGCTATGGTATAGTAGCAAATAAGCAGTTTGTGCTTGACTACACTGTCACTCTGTTCAGTGTTCATATTTGGACTAACACTGTGCCTATGCCCACTTTCTTTTCTTTTTTTTTTTTCTGTTTCAAATATATTTATAAAACTTCAGCATAAAGCCTCACTCCAGGTTAAATGGTACATCAACATTAATCGTATTATTTAGTCCAAAATTTTCAAAATTCTCAGGTTAGCTTTTGAAGACTCAGAGTGGACCTAGTGTGGGAGCCTTCTTGGTTTGGGCTGGACATTCTTTTAATCACAAAAGGTGAAGTTAATATTCTAGAAAAAAAAAATACCCAAATGTATTGATAGTGCAGTGCTTATTTGCAAGGGTAGTTTTCAAAGGATTTAAGACTTCAGAGAAACGATAGCAATAATATGAATTCAAGGTAATATTTAAGCTTCAGACACAGCTATTTCTCTGTTTGCACTCTGTTTTCACAGTGGCATTTCTCAGGCTCTGCACTGTTGTAGCACTGCAGATAGCAGTGGGAGTGACTCAGTGCTTCCATTTCCATCTGCGGTTCCCCGCCTGTGCCTTTGTTGATTTCTGGCTTGTAGTTAGGGTAACCATTGAGTAGAAAGGACCTGGTGTTGTGCAGGGGTATCTGAACTAGGCATAGAGGTGAAATGATGGAGCTGTCACAGTAAGCCTCCATGGCAGGAGCATGGTTGGCCAGCCATGGCACTTCCACATTGTTATTTTGGTTGTAAATCAAACTCTAGGAGTTTCCTGCCAAGCTCACCATCCTGTGGGACAAATAATGTACAACTGGAACCCATATATGTATGTACTGTTTTACTGATGTCTCAGTGATGCTTTCCTTAGTGTCGGAGAAAGACTGATGTGGAGAGACGGTGTTTTGAGACAAAACATGGAATAACAGTAAGGGCTGTGACTGCTGATAGCAATTTTTTGTTGTTGTGTAGTGTTAATTACAGCAGTATTCATGAACATGAGCATTCATGTGCATATACACAAACCCCTCATTTTCCTTCCTGCTAATTAGGAGCCATCCTTGTCTACCTGTGAAGGGCTCAGGATCACCTCTGTGCAGTGAACAGCTCTGTATGTCCTTAGTCTTAGCCTAGCTCTGACACAGATTTCTCATCTCAGCCACATATTTCTCCAGTAAAGGTGATTCTGCAAACTTTACTGTAAACTTGTTCCATAGCCTAACTTTTCCAATAGTTACAACATTTGCCTATTATTTAATCTAAATTGCCCCTTGCTGCATCTTAAACCCATTGCTTCTTTTTCTGTTCTTGTACTCTAATGAGAATAATTGGTCTATGTCGTCTCTGTAACAGCCCTTTGCATATCTGTAGACAGTAATGCTTCCCCTCAGTCCTCTTTCTTCCAGACCGAGCAGCCCCTGCTCTCATAACCTTTTCTCAGAGGTCTTATTTACTAACTCTTAAATCATTTTTGTTGCTCTCATCTGAACTCTCTCCAGTGTCTCTGTTTTAAAATGCGGTGCCCCAAAATGAGTGTTGTTCTCCGAATGAGGCCTAGCTGGTGCTAAGTAGAGCAGAATAATTATCCTGCTTGTTTAACATGAGGTATTCCTCAGCATGGCTCTTGCCTCAGCTGCCAGGGCTCCATCCCCTGGCCTCCCCATCCATTTGTTATCCTCTGCAACCTGCAGAAAACAGGAGCTTTCTAACACAGTGTTTCTTGGGAATAAATAAATAAATTAAATCCTGATGTCTTAATTGTTCCCTGTTCCAAAGGGGAGGCACTCCCCTCTTCATCTGCCCGCAGCACGGAGGGGCTGGCAGTGTCTCTGCTGTCTCCCCACAGTTCCATGTTGGCTCTCGGATAGATCCGAGCACCGAGCCTGGGGTGGCCGCTGCAGGCCCATGGCACAGAGCTGTGTGTGGCCAGTGCTGGCCCAGGGCTCACCTTAAGCTGAGGTGAACACCATTATTTTTAGTTTGGATGCACTGGTAACCTCTTGGCCAAGCCTTGTGACTCAGCTGTTGCATTTTCCCAGTCTACTGCAGCTCTGGAGACCTGCATGGAAGCCTTGTCTAGTGGGAAGGACAGGTTTGGGGAGGGGGGGAGTGGTGCCCCCAGAAATAGCAGGGTCAAAGGAGGAAGAGCACGTTCATTTTTTCAGTCCCATTCGGATAGTGGAGAATAATTCAAAAGAAGTTGACAAAGCAAGGTTTTATTTTTTTTTCATGCCCATACCAGGAACAATTTGCTGGAGCATCATTCCTGGTATTTCTTTTGGGCATTTGGTGTTTAAGGCTTGAAGGCTGAGGCTGTCCAGCAGCATGGAAACTGCAGGGGCAGCATGGCCTCACAAGGGGTGGCTCAGTGCTGGTGAATGACAGGCTCAGGCAGGCAGTGATTCAAAGGTCACTTGCAGATAGAAGCTAAGAGATTTCCAATTCTGTGCTGGCTCACACCTGTGGGAGCTGAGGGGCTGATACTCTCAGAGGTACATGATCCAAGGAGAACATGCACAAACATGGCATATCCTTAATATTGGCTACCACCATTTTGTAGGAGCCTGTAGCAAAACGTGTGTCACTTTGTGTTACAATTTACACCCAAAATACAGGGTCAGCAGTACTTCCAATGAGTGTCGTGTGACACACTTAAAATGTGTGACAAGCTTTGGAGCTAAATCCAGAGCCCTCTCTCAAACATCCCCTTTGACTTTGCAGAGCTTGGAGTCGGCCCTGGAGACCCTCTGACTGGAAGTGCTGCTGAAGATGATTACTTTTTTCAGAGAGCAAGATAATACCTGCTGACACATTGTTTTGCCTGCAACAAATTAAAAACTCAACGAATGAATTCTGCATAAATGTTCCAGTTAGACTTCAAGAGAGAATGTGAGTGGTAAAAATACACCCACATCTCAGGCTCTGTGTTCAGCAAAGGCGGTGGGCCAGAGCTTCGGCTTTGCTGAGTCCACGTTTGTTGAAGTAGAGCGAGAAACTGGTTTTGACTTCCTAACTCTGTGTCTGGCTGCCAGCCCACACCAGGCTGGGAAAGCTGTGGAGCTGCTCTGGTGTAGCATCTAACAGCATGTCCAAGGCCTTAGTCCTGATGCACACGGGTGGCATAACCTGGGCACATCCCCTTGCCCTTCTTTCCCTTTCTTGTCGCTGCCTCCCCTGCTGACATGAGTCTTGGAGCAAAGGTGGCAAAGGAGCAGCAGCGCAGTCTGAGGGCACATTTCAGTGCTGGCAATCAATCATGCATGCAGGTAGCACAGCTTTTCTCTTTTACCTCAGCACCTCTTAGACGATGCAGAGAGTGTGCCCAAGATTTACGAGGCTCGTGCTGAATGCAGCCAGCATCACTGCCTGCTACATTTTTCCACCTCGGTGCACCAGTATGCTGCTTAATAGACCTCTGGCATAATGTGCAACAGTACCCAGCTCTGTACCTTTGAGCTAAAAATGAGGAGACAGGAAGAGATGAACAGCATAGCTGTTTTTCATGCCGCAGAAAGGGAAATTACACAGGAAGTAAGTCACCTCCTGAAGAGACTAGACACAAGAGGAGTTATCTTTCTCCGTGAAATTAAAAAGAATGATTAAATGCCAGATAGTTCAAGCACGTCAGGCAGATACTGCTGAAGCACTTTTCTTGCTAAGAAAGTAACCACGTAAGTTACTGACTGACTTTAAAGCAACTGAGAAACTGTAATTGTAAAAAATCACTATTGCTGTTATGCCTACTGGCAGGTATAGGAACAAGTTTTGGCTTCAAGTAGCACTTCATGAAGTACTACAGTACTGCAGCTTGTAAAGAGTACCTGAACACGAGGATGTGGTGTCTGGGTCGCTCCATGTTTGACTGCTGAACTTGAATGGCCCTCACAAAAGCTTCACATATTGAGCAAAGAACTGCAAAACCCAGCCCCAGCTGAATGCATAGTCTGCTGTCTCTTTTGGCTTTGCAAAGGTATGCAGCACTGGATTCACATAAACTGACTGAAGCTGGGGGCACTGGAGCAAGGTATCCTCGAATCTCTTATCACATCCAGCATCTCTTTGGCATTTCTTGTTAGCTAGGTCAATACACCTGCCAGAGGAAATCCCTTTCTCTTGTTGTCTCCACCCTGTTCTGTCTCAGTCACAGCAGGTAAACTAAACCAGAATAGTCCCTCCAAAGTGTTGGAGGGTTTTCAGCACAGCCTACGTAGCAAAAAAATCTCCCTATCAGATCTTGTACCCAAGGAAAGATTTTTTTTTTCTTTCTATTTTTGTCCCGTTTTACTTCTCCTCAGCTAGCACATTAGTCATATTTTAGGAAAAGTACAGTTCATTTTAAAGACTGTCCCATCCCAGTCTCTATGAAAACCTTTCTTCATCTCAGCAGATGTTGACAAGTTGTAAGCCTGACTACTAAAGGACAGTCCTATAGGGAAAGGGATTCATCCCATCTCAAAGATTTCTGATTCTGGAGTTTAGCAATTTTCTTTTAGTGATTTGCCTCCACCAAGAAGTATGTGCAAGGGGTTTGTAACTGGGGTTTAATTGGAACTGATCTGTACAAAAACTTCCTCTAAAACCCTAGTTTGAGGAAAGAATTGCTGCAGCCAAACGAAATTGTCTGCACAGATACCTGGCATTGGCCATTTCATGCAATCAAGATTTAGGTAAGATGCACAGGCCTTTCAGCTCAAAAAGCAGCAGGAAAATTAGGGGAACTTCCTCGTAGTTTCCTGCTCTTTCAGACTCCCAGCATGACCAAAAAAAGTCTCTGAGTCAGTGGAATTGTAGTAAAAATAAAGTAGCGGTGTGTGAACTTGTCTCTCTGGTGTCCCAGGCTGGAGAGAAAAGCAGAAAAACTTTGTTTTCTGCTTTATTGTGTTTTAGTTATTCAGATCAGCTGCTTGTCTTTGGTTACTGCTCTGACTGCAGTTTGAGGGCAGTAGGGGAAGGAGAACAGCACAACCTATCATTTGCAGCTCATATCAAAGTTGACCAAGCCAACACAGCCTCTTTCTCCCCACCCTTATAAATGATAGTGACAACTTTTATGGGATAGGATAGGAAGGGATCAGACTGTTGTTGTTATACCTTGCTCCTTTGAAATATATACTTCTCGTTGCCCATATATAGTTTGCTACTCAGGTCCTAATAATGTGATGGGCTATATATAACCTTTTTTAAAAATAATCTTTGAAGGAGGAGTGGGACAGAAAGCCCCCATATCTTTTAGAGACCAGCCCTAAAAGAAGATTTCTTCTAAATCCATCTATTCCAGTTAATAGGGCTTGGCACAGCCACTATGTCTACTATTCCAGACCTTAAAAGATAATTTATAACAGAACTTTGAATGTTTCCTGGCTCAATGCATTTTTTAATATACTGGATCATTTGCATTAGTGTCTCTGTTCACCTTATATTTCATGAGTAAGTAAATTGTGGAAGGTTAACCTCTTCTATAAAAAAAATAAGACTTTATGTGGAAGTCAATATTGGCACAGTCTGTAGAAGAACTCTGTCTCAGCTGTCAGGGTGAATGTTTTGTCTGGCCTTTGCTGCAATTCGTTTGGTTTTACTCAGTCTTTCTTTTTTTTTAAATTTTTTTTCTTTTTTTTTTCCCTAAAGCTAAAAAAAGAAATTTAATAAACTAACATTAGCATCAAATTCTCTAAATTGCCAAGTCATACTCTGGCTAGCTTTTCCCCCACGCTGTGCACCACGGTGAACATTTATGCTTACACCACGTCCCTTCTTGAGTAATTTATAGCATTTAAAAGCTTAGTTGATCTTGTGGGCTGCTTGGTTCCTTGATGCTTAAGTGGTCTCCTGGCTCTGAGGCAGTGGCTCCAGGTCTAGCAGGCAGCAGTGCCCCTCAGTGTTTGATTGCTCCCCTACTCATCCAAGGGCATAACTAGCAGTATGAAAGATTTCTCCCAAGACTGATGCACACAATTAACTGAATTACTTCAACAGGGTGTAGATAGGATAGATTTAAAGTGGAACCTGTTACTGTGCCAGTGGCTGGATGAGGAACGTGCTGTGCCAGTCACAGGGGCAGAAGATCCTTCTCTGCTAGTTCTCAGTGAAGAAGTTCTTGCTGCGACAGTAGATCCAGCTCACATGCTTGATAAAATGCCCTCAATTACCATATCTTTGTAATTATCATCCCTGTCTGATAAGTCTTGTGGAAGCTATCAGATCTTGAGTAGAGGATCTAGGAGACATGTAAGAATATAATGTCTTGAATTGATCTGCCTGTTTAATGTTTCATCACTCTGCCACCAATTGATCATTCTTTGAATAAAATGATAGCAGAGCTGTATGCCAACACTTGTGATTAATTTTCACTTAGCTAATCAAAATGTTGTTTCACAAGACCCTGATGATGTTCAGGATGCCTTTTAGGAGGTATTACCTTACACCAAGCTGGCTGACTCAGGTGGTCTTTTTCTTATAATGTTACCAGACCAAGCCCCATGATTTATGAGGCATGCTTTCCTCTAGCAAATTCCTACAAGAGTGCAGAACAGTTTGATTAGAAGTTTATCAGCTAGAGATAAATCATAGGTGTTTTTTTTTTAGTTGAAGAAACTGCAACATCCCCACATATCCTGGATCAATAACTGAACATTTTCTCTTTTTACGTAAAATTTAAGGATTATCTGAAGATTTCTTCCAGGTCCGTAGAGATCACACATTCATCCTTAGCTAGACAAGCCATGCATCTCTTTTCACTCTGTCTCATGCTGAAACCTCAATGGTAAGATTCAGGCACTGACTGACTTGGTTTTAGGAGGGCTTCTTTTAGCAGTGTGAAAAAATGCAAAGAAAACTTCTTTTTGCTTCTGTAGTCATGAGCTGTGTTCATGTTTGTAGCTGAGCTTTGAAAGCACGCACCCATCAGCCAGGGAAGAGACTCTTACTTTTTTTATGAATGCTAGTTGTTCCTTTTAGTGCTGGAATCCTGATGAGTTAAACAGGGTAATGCCATTTGATGTTTGCTGTAGCAATGAAGTGGTAAGTAAAAATCACCTCTAGGAAGAATTAAGCACTCAAGTAGAATGAAGCAGTGAGTCAGGGTACTCTAATGTAGTTAAGAGACTGTAGCTTTCAGACTACAATTGTAGGCAAGTATTTCATAGGCCTTAGGGACACAGGTACATTTTACCCTGAAAACAAAGCCTTTTCCCACAGGTTTATGTCTGATATAATTATGTTCTAAAGTTCCGGTTTTTGTTGGGGTTTTTTTATATATATATATTCTGCAAGCCTCAGTAGCAGTAACACTGGAAAAATTGCTAAGTGGCACTGAACGCAGTCTGCCTACAGCAAAGACAAAGTTCATAAAGGACACAGAAAGCACAGAGCCCCTGTTAACCTTCTGAGAAGGAAGGTGTGTTTGTACGCGCCGAGAAAGCAATCTTTTTTTGCCTTAGGTCTTTGTACAGTCTCCTACGATTTCCTTCTAAAGAGAGAAGACACCACTGTAGTTGTTTTGTAACTATCATCAGCTTTAAAAAGGCTGTAGAAGCATCTGGCAGGGCCAGAATTGTGATTCATCATGTCAGCCACCACCTTGCCCATTATTTTTTAAGAATTGACTTAAACAGCCTCTCAAACACTCACAGGTTGGATAGAAGCCTACGTCAATGGGTGGTGGCTGGAACAGCCACTGGAGAATGTCCTGCAATGTGATCAATAATCCGTATCAGTTTTTTGGGTTTTGGTTTGGTTTGGGGGTTTATTTTTGTCTATGTTGTTTTTCTGGTTTATTTGCCTTTTTTTTTTTTTTTGATTAACAGTTTAATTATTAACTTTGAGAAAACCAGCATTTCTCCAACTCCAGGGATTCACCTGTATTTTCAAGTGTAATTTCAAATATTTAGTGTCTCTCTCATAGGCCAATATGTCAGACTTCTAACCACTTGCCTTTGCTTTCTCCAGCATTGATGGCCCTTGGAGTTAGTGATGCTTGTGCAATTCCAGATGAGAGCTCCCAGTGCTCACGTGGTGCCACTTCTTCCTGATTAAGCAGAACAAGTGAGCACCTGATTGACTTTTACCATAAATGCTGACATTCTGCAGCCAAAGGGGAGAGGGGGGGAAAAAAACTTTTGATAGTGTTTAAAGCACACAGGCCATTTTCAGCAAGGATTTCCATTTCAAGAGATTTGTTAGTGTAGTCTTGGATTAGTGTATGCATCGAAAGCTTTACTTAGGAAGATTTTCATCCTTTGAGGCACACACATACCAAAGCTCTTTGTTGTTCTGAATCCATGATTATGTGCTGAATAATGAATATTTTTGAAAGCCTTATGCAGCCACACTGTGATACCTTGACAATTCCAGCCAATCTCATTCTCTTTTTTTTTTATTATTTTTTGACATTTGCTAGCATAAAACTTCTAGCAAAGACTTTTAGCAATTTAGAAGTTCTTCAGTACCAGGCAACTGAATTGCTGAGATGCTGATTTAAAAAAAATTGAAAGGTATCTTATGTTGATTTTGTTTTAGAACAAGCTGACTAGCTGCAATTGAGGTTAATTGACCTTTATAATGGATACACAGGACAGTGCTAAAGCTGTATACATAAACTGCAAGTTTATTTGATAGCAAATTGTGTTAATTGACATTCATTGTGCATCTTTCTGTTGTTTATTGCTAGTTGCTCATGTGAATAGTTTGTTGATATTATAGATAGGGCAAACATTTGTTTCAGATAAATAGGATTTTCAGTTGAATAGGTTTTAATTAAATGATCCCCTGTATTCAATTTTGAAAGTATGAAGTACTGTACAGTACGTACCTAAACCTCTTATCTAGGATCTTATATTGTTGAATCATGTCTCACACAAATTTGTTTCTTTTTGTCAAATAATGCCTTATTTTTCTGCCAGTTGGGCAAGATTTAGGCCTTTTGCTAGAGAAAACAACAAAATTACAGTGTTGGAAAAACTGAATTTATGCAAGAATTATAGGTGACTGGTCTGCATACGCTCATGCACACCTCCTGTTCTGCAGGACACTCAGCCATCATTTTCCATTCACAGACCTCACTAAACAGCTGTAGGGCTGACCCATTTAGCTACAGACTTCATGCTTTTCACAACATACAAGGTTTCTCATACCTTAACTAAGTGTTAAATGTATCTACAAATTCAGTTCAAACCAGTCAATTTTCCTTTTTTTGTTCCCTAAGGAACAAAGTCACTGGTCACACAGCCCCTTCCACTGAATGATGGTTTTCCCTCCAATCTGCAAGCAAAATGAAAAAGCAGCCCCTCCAAAGCCTTTTCTAGGTCACAAAGCACGTTTTTCTTAACCAAGTTAAAATAAGAAAAGATTGCTATTACATTTTGGCTGAAAAATAAAGCAGAGCTAAGACAGGTAGATGTCCTGCAGGCATGTACATACAATTTAGTGGTGGACAGCTATTAGTTAGCTGTTATGGTCTTTTTGCTCCTTCTGATACTTCAGCACTCTTTTTAAATAGCCGTGTAGCTCAAAACATCAATAAGGAAGTATTTTCTGTATATTTTTACCAAAGAGACATTTAAAAAGAAATAACTGTTCTTGAGTAAGTTACATTTTATTTTAATATGCCCATGTAAATAATGATAGTCATTCACCTCTTATGTTGGAGATGAGAGCAAACTTAGGAGGCAAAGTAGTTAGGTAATAATATACAGAGAGATTTCTTTAGAAGAGTGCAAGTTTCTTGGGTTTGCTGTATTCATTTTTCTCTAAAGTGTTTTTTCCCCACATGAGTGGCTTTCTATTCCCACTTCTTTTACATTTGCACTCTCTAAAGTCTAAGGTTATTGCCAACAGTATTTTGAGAAGTACCTTCCCTGGAGGAATAGGTACTTCTCAATAGGTTTTTTTTTGATAGGCAGCGAGGGACCGGTCTCAAATATGATGGTGAACATTTTAGAGAGATTTGTGATATAATGTGCATGGCAGGCATAAAGACCTTGTTTCTTTTCAAAGAAAAGTGACAAAAGGCTGGGGCCTGATTTTCAGCTCTGGCTGAGCTAACCACCTGCAGGAGCAGTCACAGACACCTGCACTGGGTACTGGGCATCAGAGCAAAGCAGGTCAGTAGTGTCTGGATGAGGTGAGATGGGAATAGAAGCAGCACTGGCTGTCTGTCTTGGTGGCAGAGTGTACACTGCATGCAAATCCCACCCCAAGTCACCGAGTAACCCTCAGAACTTTTATGTTGTTTGCATTCAAGGTGTCTACAATTCACACAGTTTGGTTCCTTCTGCAGGAAAGCTGAGGCTTGGGAATGATTCAGGTTGAAGCCCTCCCATGGCCTCCCTCGCTAAGCCATTTGGACATGACTGGTATCCAAAGGGTGTCAACCAGCTTGGCCGCAGTCTCTCAAAATTACCTGATGGCCCTGCACAGTCCTGACCTGTCTCCATGTCCTAATGCTAAGTTGCACAAGATGGCTGCACCTTTGACGTTCCATCCTAAAAACCTGTGCATGGCACACAGCACGAGAGGCACTCCAGAAAAATATTCTGGATTGGCACAGCGAAAGGGCTTTAGGAGCTGAGGACATGCGTGCTCTGCCCAGGAAACACACACTCTGTGGGACACTGGCCAGGCTTAAATTAAGCAGCCAAGGTATGTGAACTGTTAGGGAACACCACTTGCCCTCCAGCCCTCTTGTCCCTCATTTGTGTATGACTTCTTGGCACAGGCAGATTTTCTGTACTCTTGCTGTCAGCAAACAGTTCTAATGCCTAGCAGAGATTTCTGAGCTTGTCAGACCTAATTCTGCCTAGCCACAAAAAATAAAATTACCTTCTCAGACCCTCCAAGCTCATCATAGACCTCCTCCCACCTGTGTCCTCCTTCTAGAAAACGTGTATTTCATGTTCATTGCAATGACTGCTGTTTATGCATACATGATGCAGCTCTGTAGATTCAACAGCTGTGTTTCCCTGAATTTATTGCTGTTCTCCAGCCCCTTTTGCCCATGTGTCTGTAGTGGCATTTGTTGACCTTTCCTAGCCAGGAGAAAATAGAAGGTTTGAAACCAGTTTTTTTGGTTTTACAGTGAACAGACCAACACTTCCTCTAGAATCAGTTAATTGTAGAATCATAGAATTATAGAACCGCAGAATGCTTTGTGTTGAGAGGAACCTTACAGATCATCTATTCCAGGCCCCTGCTGTGGGCAGGGACACCTTTCAGAGGACCAGATTGCTCAGAGCTTCACCCAACCTGGTTTTAACACTTCCAGGGGTTGCGCATCCCCAGCTTCTCTGAGCAACCTGTTCCAGTGCCTCAGCACCCTCACCGCAAATAATTTTTTTCCTAATCTCTAATCTAAACCTACTTTTTGTCAGTTTGAAGCCATTCACCCTTGACCTGTCACTCTGAGCCTTTGTAAATTGTCCCTCTCCATCTTCCTTGTGTTCTCCCTTCAGGTACTGGACGGTCACGATTAGATCACTCCGAAGCCTTCTCCAGGCTGAAAATTCTCTCAGCCTTCCCTCACAGCAGAGCTGCTCCATCCCTCTGATCACCCTGGGGCCTCCTCTGGCCTGCCTCCAACAGCTCCTTGTACTTCCTGCGCTGGGAGCCCCAAAACTGTTTTCAGTTTAAGGATTGTCAGCCTGCAGCAAGGATTCCAGCTTGTGCCTGTGGCAAGGATTCCTGCCTGTGTCACTCCTCTGGGCAATCCTCAGGAAACCACAGGCAGATGAGGAGCTGCAGGCTGGTGGGTTCATCAGGTGATACTCGAGACATTCAAACTGAACGCTCCACAGCGCCATAGCATAGCCTCCTCCATGTTCTCCTCAGTTGTAAGCAAAAATCTGTTCATTGCCTACCAGGAACCGAGGATCAGGGACACAAATGAACCTCTCATGCAAGAACTCTTAAACCAGAGGGATATATTTGTACCATCCTATGTCACCTCTTCCTGGGTCAGCACAAAGAGTGTCATTGCACAGAGCAGTATTACAACATACACAGCCAGCAGACAGAGCATGATGCCAATAATCTATTCAGAAGCGAACATAGCCCAAAACCACATCTTTGAGCTGTGAAAAAGGCAGAGTGCTTGCCATGCTCTCCCTGGACACATTGAGACTGCTTCTCTCTGACATGACAAAAGGCTCAGGCATCTGTAACACTGTGACTCAGCTGCACAACTGCCATTGAAGCTGTCTTAGGACAGGGACCAAGCTGCCATTGTGACCCACAGCACTGGATCAGTCTGTGCCACATCTTCCCTTACCTGTTGACCGCGGATCTGTGTGTGTTTGTGTGGGCAGAAAGAACTGTACTGGCCTTGACTTGATGGAAAAGCTGATTTCCAGGCAAGGGGCAGGTTGTACTCAACCTGTGAACAACGTAATATCTACAAAGTGGACTGTCTATTTCACAGAACCCATTCAGTATTTCAATATTGCCTTGTTATCTTTTCAGCCTTCTTTAGAAATGGGTCTACCAGTGTGAGGCATCTCCACGACAATGCCAGAAATTATTTCAATTGCCGTTACATGGGAGAAAGTGCTACAGGCACTCAAGGCACCCTTTATATCACAGCTGATGAGCTGTGGGCTCCCACACGTCACAGACCAGGCACTCAGGGGTACAACTGGTGAGATACGGGATGGAAAAATGAGTGGTGAGGTGGGTGGAAAATTGGCTGGGCTCAGGGTTGTGTGAGCGCTCTGAAGTACACCTGGCAGCCTGTAGTTGGTTGAGTCCCTCAGAGATTAATCTTTAGAATTTCCACAGAACTGTCCAAATTCTTCGTTGTGCTTCCTGTGCTCACGGGCACCTCAGCAAAATGAAAGCAAACCCCTCCTTGCTGGTAGCTCCTGTGCTGCATTCATGCACTCTGACCATCAGAAGTGTTGTTACAAATTTGGAGAGCCGGCTGCTCCCTCCAGGATCTGCAGGCTAGTTCACATGGCCCACAGGGCTGCGGCCTGGCACTCAGCTCCTCTCTTTGATGGTAGAGCAGCCCTCCTTTAATATGATGCCAGCTGTGGATGGCAGTCAGATGGGGCTGAGTATGGGGCAGCACTGTTAAATACTGCTGACTTTGACCAGACAGGATTTTGCTTTGGGAAGGAGGAGGCCTGCCAGCACCTGAATTCTTGTGGGGGTCACCAAAGTCTTTCTGAGTTGTGGCTTTCTGCTGTGGGCAGCAGCAGCACACGTGTCAGTAGTCAGCCCTGGGGGAGTCTGCTGCACCTGCACCACAGCCCCGTGCAGAGAGGAAATCCCCACTGCCTAAAGGCTTGAAGGGCTGCCCTCCTTAGCTTTGCCTCTGCCGTTACTGACTGATTTTGCATCTCTTTGTAACTGCAGGGAACAGGCTCCAAATAACAGACTTGCATATGTTTTAGTCCTCCTTAAATATAGAGGAAGGTTAATAAAAATGAAAAGGGACATGACACTATTGAGCAAGTGACAGAGAGGAACAAAACCTCTACTGCTTTCTTCTCTTCCATATCTCAGCAACATTTTAAGGATTACTTGAAAGTCACTCAGATCTCCACCAGACTTTCTAGAGTTTCTAGAATAACCTTTTATTCAGATTACCCAGCATGTAAACCAGTTGGAGAAATTCTTCTGCTATTCCAAACAGTTTAATCTATGATCAATGTGATTAATGAGACCACCAAGAGAGGAAAGGAAGTTGGGTCTGCTTCTTGTAAGAAACACTTTTTTTTTTTTAAATTTGTGGCACAAAATTTCCTCATTCTTTTTCTCAGAAAAGTGTGAGAGAGCAGAAGTGTCTCAGTTTGAGATCTAATCTGCTCTGCCTTCACAGGAAGCTTCAAAAGTCTCAAACAAGCTTTCAGTTGATAGATTTTTCTAAATAAGAAGCCCTTTGGACAAAGCCTTACTTATTAGAGATGAGAGCATTTATGACTCATGCCCTTCATTCCCAGGAACTTAACCTTACACCTGTATCCCCTTGCCATCAGCCCAATAGGCAGAGTTTAATTTTTGTAAAATATAGCAGCTGTTGGGTATTTTGCTCTGTTGAAAGCTTTCCCTGTTTCTCTGCAGCTGGCTAAGGGTGCCTATTTTCATTTGCAAACCTGTGCAAATTAACATTTATCAGGATATTTATATCAGGGCACAGCTCTGGTCTCTGTGGTTGTTAGTCCTTGACCCAGCTAACTTAGCTGCTTCTTGACAGTCACAATCATATTTAAGCTCACCTCAACATACTTTTACAGGCTCAGCAATTTTGCAGATGTCTTCAGAACCTGAAGACTAAGTGCCTCTGCCACAAAAAACAAATGATAAGCCCCTCTGAGATGAATTCAAGCTGAATTTAGTCCTTCTCTAGAATGAGGAGATGATAGAAGCCAATTCAAACCCATTATTTCAGAAGTTAAGTCATATTAAGTAATGTCAGTACAGAATGTCATGATGCACCACTGTCTGGAAAAGCATTTAGAAACAAATATAGCTGCTTGATACAAGCTCTCACATCCTTCATCCCACCAAGGGTTCTGCATCCCCACCATGCCTGGCAGTGTGGGGTTACTGCTGCTAAATGATGACATTTGTTGCTGGTATAAAAAGTAAGTTAAAACCAGAAACAAATCATGATATCTCTCTTTCTGGTGTATTTTTTTTTCTAATCAGAGTTTGTTTACTCCAAATCTTTGAAATCTTGTTAATGCAATTTTCTAAAATTGCGATTTTTGTACTACAGCCTTCAAAGCAGATTTGTGTATTAGGAGCTTGACAGCAGTAGTGTTTTGAGAAGTTATGAAAAGTACAGAAAACACTCACATTGGGGAAAAGAAAAATAAAGGGAGAAAAGCTTTCCATTTGTTTATAGCTTCTTCAGAAATACTCTTTTTGGGGTGGAACTTTTCATGTTTCATTTCTTATGAAGGTGATTTTCTTTCAAGCTGTCAGCAATATGTGGAAACTTCTCAACATAAATGCAAAATGTCTTAAATTATGAAAACCATGTGACTAATGACTGAGCAAAAAGTCTCTATTGATTTGATACACAGATTCATATGCATGCTAAAAATGCTCAGTGGAATTATTATTTACTGTGTTAGTCTTAGAAGAGAGCAGTCTTTGAAATGTAATGACCACATTAAAAATCAAATCTTTTTAAAGGGCTTAAACACATGATTCTGTTTATTATTGAAGGAAGTACTCTAAAAGAAGACAGGCAGTTAAAATGTGTATTTCAGTGTGAAATATACTGGGAAAAGACAATAAAATCTCATATGAAAGACCATCATGTACAATAACCATGTTAGCTTCCAAGTTCTGTGTACAAATACTCTATTAACAAACTTCACACCACACACAAAAGGCAACATCTTCACGAAACATTATCATAAAAGCATAGCATTGATCCTGATGTTTTTTTTTTCTCCGAGTTTGAATTCTCTGTATAATGCTTGGGCAAAAATGAGAACAGGTGTGAAAAGAACCGTAAAAGAAATTGCCACTGCATAAGCCATTGGGGTGGCTCTGTTCTTCCACAAGATAAGGACCACAGAGAGCTGAATTCAGATTCACCCTACAGTTCTCTCATGCCTCCAGGAAAAAGTACAGGAAACTACAGTCTACTTTAGAGCTTATTTTGGAGAAAAGTGGTGTGAAACAACTTTAATATTAGTGAGAACTGGCTCGGTACCTGTTAAAGTAGGGTGTGACTGTATCCACCTTTTTGTTATGATGATATATCAGTGAAAATACATTCTGTGCACAAATCAGCAAAACACAGCTGAAAATAGAGACAGTGGAATTAATCCATACATTTTAAAAATAAATATGTACAATATTTACATTTTCGACAGTTCCAGAAATGAGTATCTCCAAATTATGAACCACTACCTAAAAAAATTCTCTACCATTATGGAAGATGCATTCACTGTACAAATATTTATAAATACTTTTGTATAAACTTTTTCAGGGAAATATCTGTGGATTCATTGAAAAGAAAAATATGAGAAATTCTTCTTATCAACTAATATTTAGCTATCAATTGTCCACATATGAGACAGTTTAGAGCATCATGAATCAGAAAAAAGTAGATTTTCAGTGTTGAGAATATTTTGTGTTCTGCTTCTGTGCCATCATACTGACAAATGTGAGTGTCTTTTCTTAAAATCTGCAGAAAAGTAGCAGGACCAAATCAGTTTGACTCACTGATTGTTATTGACTGCACCATGTCAGACAGGGCTTCTGGGTCTGCTTCTTCTTTGCCATTATCTGAATTTTCTGATGAGATGTAACAGCCAGAATCTCTTGGACAGTCATTTAAATGTGATTTGTCAAAACTCTGGTGAGGGCTTAAGTTCTGCGTCTCCTGACCATCCTCACTTTTCTGCTGCTCTTCAACTAGAAATAACAGAAAAAGAAAGAAAAAGTTGTCAACACAAGTACCTTGAGAAAGAGCTGAGATAGCAGCACGACTGATCTTGAAGAACTTTGGAAACAAAGCTGGTAATCTACACACAACTACATCAATATCTTTTGTCCATCAGAAGCAGAAACCTCAGCATCAGAGAACTAAAAGTATGATTACACGAGTGTGACAACATCTGAATTGACATTGAGGTTGGTCTTTTTCCGTCTAGATTTTTCTCAGAGATGAATGCTGGAGGCTTTGGCCTGACCCTTTTCACTGAGGTCCTTCAGGCTATGCACAGCGCAACAGTCACGGTGCTGGTCACCGTGCCCGCAGCAGAGATGGAGCCTGTGCTTGTGTATCCCAGAGTGGGATCCTGAATTAACCACTGGGCCTTGTTCATAACACACTGCAGTACAGATCTGTGTCCTCGGAGTGCAGCCCCCACCACCTGGTGTGCTCTCTACGTGCTGGCCTTCAGAAGCGCTCAGCACGAAGACGCGATAACGCGATAACCAGCTTTTCTAAAGCACCGAGCTTTCCTGCAGGAGTGGGTGGCTGATGGAAACTTCCTAAGCTTAGCTTTGTGTCCAGAAGGTTATTTTCCAAAACACAGAAGCCTCAGAGGAAGCTAAGATGCCTAATTTCTGCTGTGGGGTTTTTGAACACTGTTCCAAAACTAAGTAGAAGCAAATTATCCTGCAAATAATTTGCCCTGGTTTAGCTGCTCTATGACAAATCTGTTCAAATTAAAAAATCTGAAACTCAGTGTCAGTATCAACAGACCTCTCAGGAAAAGCTCAGCAAGAGAGGACATACATGAATATAATATAGATTCTTATATGTACTGGTTTTAAATTTCCTCTTCCTGTTCTCTGGCTGTGAAGTACATGTTTACTCACAGCACATTTCTTAAGAAAATAAATTATAAAACATAAATATTTCCATTTCCTACTTTTTTTCTTGTAGGCTCCTACCAACCTCCTGTAGTTTTACTTCAAACTGTCTGGTTTTCTGAAAAAGAACACATCTCAGAGGAAACAGATGGCTTTGTTGCAGATTTTTAGCCCTTCAGAACAATGGTACCTTTTTGCTTTTGCAAAGAAAGTTCCCTTCTTCCGCTTGATTTGTTACTCCTTGATTAAACAGTCAGTTCTGGATCTTTAGTCATATTTAAACTGTCTCAATTCAAGTTCAGGCAGAATGGAAGTCCAAAGATTTGAAGGATTTAATGCTGTGTGAAAATCTAAATCTATTTTAGTTCTTAGAATTTTAAAATTTCCACAAAGAGCATTCATACTGACTTTTATTTCAAATGTTGGAAATTATAACATTTGGTAAAATGGGAAAGATTTTAAATATTTTTTTTTCTATCTTGTATTAAATACCACAAAATAAATTAGAAATGAAAGACTGAATTTTTTCAGTCTTTTAGAGTGAAATGGAACAGCAAGAGAGTTTCTTTGGTGACCTTTCTATTGTGTGAGATTTCAACAAGCTTATTTCACAAAGCATTTTGATTTACTGAGAAACATTTTGAAGTCTTGATGGAAATCTTGTAGATTGGTTTGGTCTGATGAAATCTGCTTAATATCTTCTAACTTCCAATTGCCTAATAAAATTAAGGTGAATGAAAACTAAGCTAATTTTTTTAAGAATCCAAAGTCTCAACTTAGTTATTTTTTTCAGTAAAGTCTGAGGGTATAGGCATAACCAGATGTATTTAGAAGAATAACAAAAAAAAATTAATCTAATTTTTTTCAAGGAATAAAAGTTCCACCTTGTTCCCAAAATAAATTAATGGTTAATTTCACTTTAGTGAAAGAGTACATGTTGCAGCAGATTTAATTGATATCTGTAACTGTTTGATCTCCTCCTCACTTTACAGAACACAGTTTGTCATGTCAAATGTTATCTCTCTCTTTGCAGGGAAAATATTTGATCATGCAGGGTGCAATTGATTTCTGATTGAAGTCAGGAAGGAATCACAGAGGCATCACACTGCTGTGGGTATTCCCGCTGCTGCTGGCAGCGACAGGAGTGGCTCAGCACCAGTAAAAGTCCCAGCAAAGCCTTGTCCTGAGTGAGTCTCCAGCTCCTGGCAGCCCCATCCCACCAGGGCAGAGGGACCAAGCCTTGTTCTGGGAGCCCTCCTGCCCCGCTGCCTCATGCTGCTCGCTGCCTTTTCATCTGCTGCTCCAGCTTCCTCTGCTGCCCTGGCCAGCACTGACCTAAAAACTGTTAATCCTGTTTACATTTTCAAGGTCAGAGAGGAGCCTCCGTCCACTTGGTTTGTTTTACAATGAAGAGAAGACAGAATAACCAGCGGATTAAAAGGAAAATGTGGTCTCAGTCACTGTATTAGTGCCTTGTAGCTGCTTGTCTAGATAATCTCAGCAGTTTCTATGTGAATAACAGATCCCTCTTTTTTTTATTTATTTTTTTTTTTTTTAGCAACGTCTCCCTAGTGTGTTTCAGGGAAAAATACACAGACGAGCCTGGAACTGAGATTTTATTTTTTTTTTTTTTTAAGCTGAATTTAGGTCAATTAGGAAAATGAAGACATACGTATACGTAAAACTTCCTGTAAAACTAGTTGACTTTTCTTACATGAGAAACTGAAACCTGAGTTTGAGACAGTAAACCAGGTGTTTGAGACAGTAAATATGTTATATTTTCTATTTTTCATTCTAAGCATAAAAAATTGGAAGAAAAACCCCTCCCCCTCCATTTTTATGAAGTAAACACTGAAAGCAAACTTTGGTGCCTTTTTTTCTCTTAAAGAAGTTTTAAATATTATCCAGTAACTACTAAACCACTTGAACAGGATGCTGAGTATTATTAGAATACATAGCATGCAATTACAGAAGTTGCTGCATGAGGAGAGCAAAGACGTTTGCTCTTTTTTTTTTCTTTTTTTTTTTAAGCTTTTGACTCTTCTATTCTGTTCCACTGAAGTCCTTTCTCTAACACGTACATGCTCAAGTTCTACATTAGGAAAGGTAGGTTTGCTGCCTTAATCTTTTGGACATCAGAAGAAAGCCACGCTGCACAGAAAACAGGAATTGATAAAATTAAACTGCCGTTAGATGTTGCGGAATCATCAGAAATAACTATCTTATCAACAAATGGGAGTCCTATCATTTTTCTACAGCAAAGCAGTTTCACATAAGATAAATGGCTCTCAGTCACTGTTGTCTATGATATGGCCAGAAGAGCCCAAGATATGCATCATTTTGACACATATATTCCAGTACTCTTTTAGACAGTAGGATTATATTCAGACTTCTGAAAAAAATGTGAGGCCTTTAGCCTTGGTAAGAGATGTGTGACGCATCCCTTATCTCCCTCACTATTTAGACCTTTAAAATGAGTTTTTGTTATTCAATGACTTGGTTGTGCATGACACGTGCAAGGACAGATTTCTTTTTTCCTTCACCAGCGTTTTTCCCCTTTTTAATGAGGTTAAAGGCCTGATTAGGGAAGCACTTTAAGCTTGGGTTTAAGGGAATTCAACTCAAGAATGCACAGAGGTCACTCTGACTCCTGTGCAGTTATGCCAGTTTAAACCTGAAGAGTGGCAGGAGGCTTGGATTTTGTCTTGGACAAAAAGAAGGTCATCCAAGAGCAAATCAAACTTCACTAATGTGCTCTCTGAGAGTTTGCCTTTGTGAGTTATGCCCAGGAGAAGTGGCTAGGAGCACCATGCTTTAGGCTGAGTCGCTTACCTGCCCTCCTGAGAGGTGCTGTGGTGTGCACTGAGCAGCACCTTTCAATAACTAAAGACCCAAAATCCCAGAATCACAGGATAATTGGAACAGACCTCTGGAGATATCTGGTCCAAGCCCCCTGCAAGGCAGGGTCACCTGGAGCAGGTGCACAGGAACGTGTCCAGGTGGGTTTGGAGTGTCTCCAGAAAGGGAGACCCTGTGCCCTCCCTGCGCAGCTGCTCCAGTGCTCTGCCACCCTCAGTGTAAAGAAGTTCTTCATGTTGAGATGAAACTTGTTGTGGTTTAGTTTATGCTCCTTGCCCTGTTGCTGGGCCCCACTGAACAGAGTTTTGGAGGATGAAGCCAGACCTCCTATGTACGTACACAGGCCATGTATCACCTGTTAGACCACCTCAGCGTGAAAATGAAATGAGAACTCACAAAGCATCAAACTCAGAAGAGATCATTTTGGAGCAGTAAAGGGCAGTAATTCTTGGAAAAGATGGAGAGAAACCTCAAGTGGTTTGTGCAATACTTTGGGCATTCCAAAGAATAAATATTTTGTAGATACTTACAGATACACAACTTAAAATACTGCATTCACTGCAATCAGTGGAATAGCTATTGTGGGAGGGAGAAGTTATTGAATTGATGTGAGAACTTGTGGTGAAAACAGAAATGAGAACCTTCCTTTTTTTATCTAAAATCTGGAAGCAACCAGAAGTGCCTGAAAAAAAGGTGGAAAATACTAATACTCACGCAAGGATGAGCTTCCTTGGGAAATCTGGCAGTATTATGTTCAGGCTAATGAGTTTTACCACAGTACAGAAGGGGAGACTGTCTTTGAGCACTATTTAACCTTGAAAAGATCCTTCATCCCATAAATACCTGGGTGTTATGTCAAGTATTGAAAGGGACTGCCCAGTGTAAAATTGAACTCTTGGTGCCTGATTCTCACACAAGGAATGTGAGTGAGAACTGAAAATTGTGTCCTTATCTATCTCCTATCTTGCAGCCCAAGAGCAATAAATAAAGAATAAACCTTATTTGGCATTAGTAGTGGAATTTTTGAAGTACGATCTGCACTTAAATATGAAAAGTAAGTTAAGGAAATGGATTTAGGAAGATAAGTGTAAAATATTATCCCCCCAAATTTCACATCCCAAATAAAATATTATCCCCCAAATTCACAAAAGGTGAATATCTTTTGGGGTTTTTCCATAAAATAAACTGTATCCACATATCCAATGAAGTCTAATTTTTCGTTAGCTCAGAACAGCTTTGGACAGTGTAACCCAGTGGATTTCAGGGATGAACCTCTTGATTTAAATCATCTATGTGAGAAGAGAATCAAGCCTATTTCACACACACAAGAACATGTGTCCTGGGAAGCAGTCAAGAAAAGAAGTTCCAAACTTCTTTTATTACTTTATTCATTAACCATCCAGCAACTGCTTCGCTTTAAAAATAGCATCCTACAAAAGCACAGACATCCATCTCCTGTCTAGAAGCCATCTGGGAGAAGAATGGAAAGCTATTAAGAAATACTTTATGAAAAAGCCTTTTTTTTTTTTTCTTCCTCACAGCCATGAATTCATGGAAACCTAGACTTTTTCCCCAAATATATAGGTCTGACCAACTTATTGAAAATCTAAAAAGATGTCTGGGGGTGGGGAGGGGAGGTCACGAGGAGCTTAGAAATCCTTGCTGTTCTAGGATAGCCTTGCTATATGAAGTACTTGAAGACGATGAATTTGGGCCCGGACTCCTAGGAAAGGGAGAAAGAAGATGGTGCAGTAATAGAAAGAAAAAAATCTGCTTAATGTGGTAGCATTTGCTAAATAAAACTTACTTTTTAAAGTTTATGGTATAAGATGGGTAAAATTTATTCTTTCAAGTTCATTCAGGTCTAAATCAAATGTAAGATTAAAAAATGTCACTGTCAAAAATCCTATATTTTGTATGGCTTTAAGCAGCCTATAATGTGGAAACTACTGCTGCAGGAATTTCGGTTAGAAAATTCAATAAATGTTTATTCTGCTAAATTAATTTTACACCACAAGTATGTGTCATGAAAAAATTTCTTAGTGTAACACAAAATAAGTGTCAAGAAAAAGCTAAGGAATGACAAAGAAATTAAAAGCCTTATAAAAACCTCTGGACATCTCACAAGATCAGATTTCACATTAAAGAAATATGAAATCTTGTTTTACTGCATTTATAGGAGGGTCTAGTAAAATGAGGCTATGTTCCAGCACAGTTGGCTGTTCTGAGTAATAGCAGTGTCACAACAACTCAGAAACCCTTGTATTTCAACTCTGGGCCATACCTGACTCTCCATCCATTAATCAAACACGTGCTTCGTGGAAGCATGAATGGAATGCAGAGACATGGAAGTCTTCCAAGCTCTGTGAGAAAGATGGGCCCAGAACAGTAAATACAGTCTATGGCCTTAGCTTATTTTTTTCATAAAGCTTCTTTTAAAAAAGTGAATTTTTTACCTGGAAAGTGCTGAAATTCTTTCTAGAACTCTCTTGGCCAGTAAACAGATTACATTGTAGCTGTGTGGGTAATTATGCAGCTCACTTCTAAGCAATGCACAAAATCAATTTTAATTAAAAAATCATTTATGCTGGACTGAGCCATGCCCATTTAGGAAAAAAAAATATTGACCCAGGAAAGTTCACTCCAGATGCAGAATTCACTTTCACAGTAGCACCCAGCTCTTTCAACCCAATTTTCCAATCTGATTGACAGAAGGACAAAGAGGTCAAATGATTCGTACAACGTCAGACTCATGCGGAGCTTATCCCCAAGATCATCTTGACGCCCTGTCTTTTGTTATAACAACTTAACAGGGAGCTTCTATCCATTCTGGACTTTAGCATCCTCCTTTCTGGAACAGGTTGTTCAGTTCTGTCCCCACCAGTCACATGACAAATGCTCTGATCCCTTTGCAACCAGACAAGGCAAGGATTCAAGAATCAAACTAGGACAGTATTCACTCACGGCTTACCTTAAAACATACATGAATCTTTCAAAATGTAACTAGACTTAAATTAATGCTTTTAGCTGGCATGACACAAAAAGAGGTTGTGGTTCTGGTCCCTGTGAGCATTCGTAAATTCTGGGAAAATTATATTGAGTTTGAATACTGGAAAGATTGGCTATACCTATCTAAAGTGCATGTGAAACAAATACTCATTTCATCTCTTGCAATACGGCTATGGTGTCGTCACTGATTCTGAAGCATGGACCACTTTATAAAATTTAATGTTATTATTCCCAGAGGTGTTACAAGAATTTGAACTATTGGACTACCATGCAGATAGCATCAGGGACAGTGTTTTGCTTGGAGAAGTGAATTAATCCTATCCTGCCAATGTAGGAAGAACCCAGTTTGGATAATGAAGATGAATATATTAATTTTCAGTGTATGGCACACGTAAGGACCTTGTTAGGTTTGGTTCTTACACAGGTGCATGTAGAACATTAAGTGTTAAGACACCTTCAGTACTGAAAGCTGCTTGCTCTGCTTTTTGTTACCCAGCAAATATAAATAGCAAACCATACTCTCGCCATTACTGAATAGTTTGGCACTCGTGTGGTCTGTTAGAAACCATTATGTTTCAGTTTAGCTTTCACACTGATGCAAAACTGCAAAATTACAACCTAGTATTTTTCTTTACTGTTTTTCTGGTGTTAGATATGGAAAAGCATTCACAATAAAAGGTGCAGAAAGTGCAGCAAGGCTGGTTCCTACAAAAAACACACTATACTCAGTGTGTACATTTTCAGGTGATTTCCTGGAAGATCTCTGCACTAAAACTTCTACAAAATGTAATCCTTTTTTTCTGGATTCACTCTTTCAGTTGTTGCTTCTACATAGACAGCCCTTCAAGAGTTCTTTTCAAACCTGTCATCTCACAAAGCTATAGACCAGAAAGAACTCCTGAACCTGGAGGGCAAAGAAAACCTTCCTAATGCCACTCCAACATGTTTGCAAGAGCCTTTCTTGCAAAGCTGAATAAGAGCATGGACAACTTAATGTACAAATGGGGTTCCAAAAAAAGCCCAAACATTCAGCAAAAAAAATGGAAAGCTGTCTGAATACTGAGGAGATAATAAGCGGATGTCTGACAAAAACTGATATGAAACTATCCCAGGAAGACATTGTTTATCCTTCTCTCTCTCTCCTATGTTTCTCAACTGGAAGTGAACATTTGATGACGTGACTGCTTAGCGTAGGGGGAGCACACACAAATATTAACGAAGATGAAAACACCTCCTGTTTTGGCTGAGGGTCTAATTAAGTAGATGTTTAGCTGTAGTTTCTACAAAATTGACATAAATTATTTACAATTTGAAGTCAGACTAGAAATATCATTAAAATATCACGAGAAAAGTTTTTTCTGTTATGTATCCTAGCTTTTCCACTCCCCACAAAAGGAACAAGTGAAGAGAACAAAATGATGATCAATGCACGTGCATATACATACCCCATATGTTCAACTCTTGGCAGTTCACCAGAAATACAAGTTAGATTAATTTTGAGAGAAAAATACAAACCAGCTATTAGTGTATTTTTATACCCATACTTTCCTACAAAAAAAAAAAAAGCCAGTTTGGATAAGGATTTAAATGTGGGATGAAGTAAGGGAAGAAAAAAAAAATTAATTCTCTACAGAATGTTTAAAAAAATTAAATTCTTTGCTGGAGTTGTTTGAACGAAGATCTCTTTTGCTTAAGATACTAGTGCATGTACTCTTAATAAACCTTAAACACTTACTGTCACTGTCCTGGAGATTTTCAATTGCTGATAACAATCTTGCCCTGTCTTCTGGGTTTGAAATATTTAATTCAATAAGGTGGCTTTCCTGTAGATCCTTTAAGTCCTCTAGAGTTTCATAGCCATTCAGCAGGAGGGTTGAGGCATATTCCTATGAAAGGAAACAAGCAAATCCTCTAATGGAAACAAGCACTATGTTTAGTAGAGGAATAGGCACAAATTTACTTTTTATTTTTGGCCAAGTTGAAATGGGCTCCAGTCCAATTGACTTACCTTTGGCAGAGGTGGAGAGCAAGAGGGAACAGAGGCAGAGCTGCCTGGGAGTCCTCCTGGCCATGCCAGCATCTGTGCCTGAGCTCCATAGCACAGTCCAGCAGCAAATAGGACCAGGGCAGGGCTCTGTCAGAAATTATTTAATCTGGACTTTTGTGGGTCACTCCATGAATGTCTCCCACGCTGAGCCCAGGAAGGCCCCTGAGGAAAGAAGGGCTCTGCCTTTTCACAGGAGAAACCCCTCGACACAAGCGAGGTGAGAAGCAGAGGGAGCCCTCGGCCCCATTGTGTCACACAGGTCCCCCTGGAGCTGTGTGTCGACTCAGTACAAAACTCTGTGTGTGCTCCAGAGAAAGGACTGTTTGCATCAGCAGCAAAGCAATTACCCTTATTAAAAATGTTACTTGTAAATCATGACCTCGTTACACTTTGACACTCAGTCAAGATCTAGGGCTGCGGAGAGGGAGAGAGGCTCAGCACGAGCATAGTACAAAAACATTATTGCTCCCTAAAGATCACAAGAAATTAGAAACAGAAATTGTAATTTTTGGCACTGCAGTCACACTGCAGCCCTGTCCCTGAAATATCCACAGCCACACACCTCCTATACTTGAGTGCACAACTGCAGTGAGGCTGACCGGACAAGTCATCAGTGTCCCTCTCTGAGTGGAGTCTCTTAGCCCAGCCACATGATGAGGTAAAATGCAGTTCTATAAGCCACTCATTATGCCTTTTCTGTTTTAAAAATTGAGAGCCAGATACAGTTAAGGGATAAGGTGTTTTTACCTAGGTATTTTAATAAGGATCCTCGTGGTGCACCACTTTGCCAAGGTGGAATGCTCCACAGTGCACACACATGATAGATCACATATACAATTTATAGACCTTACAAATTAGCCTCTCTAACAAGGATGCCACAATGGGAGGCCTGGATGAATGGTGTGATAGTCCCCCATCCATTGAATCCCCCCCCAGGTTGGGCCAAATCTCTAGTTTACAGGATATATTCTAGAGAGGACCTTGGTTTCCCAAGATAGTGTCGGGTTTTCCAGCCTCCTACTACAAGCCCTTTAGGATGTTTGGTCTCCTGGCCTAACAAAATACTAGGGCTATGCTAAGTTACCAGACTTAAGGAATTACAAGTATGCATGCTAAGAATACTGAGGTTACATAGAAATTATATAAAAGGTGTTTATAAAAGAAAAGGCAAAAAATCATCTTGGCAATGCTCACATCAGATAAAAGACAGACACGAGGTTGCTTTGCTTTGCTTTGCTTAGCTGACATCAAAACTGCTGAAACCTGCCTTTCTCCTCCTGCCTGTAAATGACATTCAAACCCGAGTGCACAGAAAGGGAACCTTTCAAATAGAGCTGGGAAATGCCTTGGCTGACCTGCAGGTGGACACATTCCAGGAGCTCTTGCAACGTTTTAGGCTTGGTCCTTTTGCTTCTTCTGTGTGGGTTTATCTTTCTGGGTGCAGCTTCTTCTTCCAAGATAATATCCACATAAATGAACTTGAAATTTCCTACTTTGTTGTTCAGCATGCCTGTCCATATGCCCATGGGAGTTTTGCAGATGATATCTATGATGTCTCCTTTCTAGAACAATAAAGAAAACACACCACTTCTTACACCTCTGGTTTATTATATGTAGTTTTTCCTCTATGGACCAAAACCAGAACTAGTCAGTGCAAAGTAACTTTTTGTAATTACTTAGATTTAGTGCCTTTGCTTTTATAAAATCCCAGGAAAATAACTACAGAAAGTGGAGCTAGTCCTTATCTCCAAGCCTTTGTGAAGGAGAGGTGAGCATAAGCAGCCCCTCTCACTATTTTTGTGCTCCACTTGGTCCCTGAAAAGGGACAGGGTTGCATCAGCAATTAACTTTTGTCATGGGCAGTGGGCATAGTTTTGGCAAAAAGCAAGGAATTACTCTAAGGTTATTTTCAAAATAAGTGCCATAGTGTTTACAGAATAATCTTATTATCTAGCCTCTCAAGGGTCTTCAAAAACAGATACCTGATCTATGTGAAAGGTGTACTCCTACCCATTTTACAGTAACAAACACTAGCTACATTTCTCAAAGATAATAAAGAACATTTAACTCCCTTAACAAATTTGAGTGCTTAAATGGGTGATAACACAGCTGTTTCAAGAGGGCTTTTTGGTAAACGTGCTCACAGCCACACTGTGGGAACCAAGGTCTCAGCTCAGGAAAACAGTTATTCTGAGTAATTCTCGTAGTAAAAAGGCTCTTACAGAGTCATGCACCCTACACAACTTGCTCCCAAGCACCTCAGAAATGAGCCCACTCTTCATGGCACTTTTCATAGAAAAAAAAATGTTGTAAGCCTTTGAAGAGTTATACAACAAAGGACTACCTGGTTTGGGATTCTGTTACAAAGTTAGAAATAAAACTCAATTTGTTACGATGTGTCCACAGCTCCAAGATTTACCTCTTTTCTGGTCTGGTCAAGGAACAGAAAGTCAAGTGGTCACCCTAGTTTTGATACAAACCCAAGTACACAACTGACTGTGAGCTGGTGACCTGGTTTAGTTAGAACACAGGGCTCAGAGCTGTGAGCACATTTGAAACGGAAACTAAACAAACATTTATTTAAAGCTCTAAAAGCACACGTTTTATTCTACAAAATTGTGCAGGCACAGGGGCTTCAGATGTGGATACAGGTCAGGATTAGGCACTGGCTCCAAGCCAAGCTGCAGAGGCACTTTGAATTCAGATTAAGGGTATTGAAATTTTGTGTGATAAATATAGGAGATTTCAACCCTAAGTATTAGTTAATAGTTCCAAAATACTCCACCCTAGTGACTAAAAAAGAAATCTATATGAGACAGCAGACATTTGCCATTTCATGACCAGTTAAATAGTTGAACCAATTAAACTGTATTAAAATAAATGCCGTAGATGTGGGTGGAAGTGGAGGGCAAGTGCTGAAGACTGCAAGTACCAGCAGAGCAACAGCTCTCAGGTAGGCCAGAGAGGAAGAGAGGGAGTCTGTGTGAGATACAGGATTTGGCAAAAAGAAGAAGATAGGAAGAAGAAAAGAGTCTGAAGGGTTGGGTTCTTTTTAGTAATGTTCAACTGGGCCCCTGTTTGTTTCTCCTCTTCCTCACTCACACAGCCCAGATACCCCTTGCCATGTCAGGGCTGAAGAATGTTCAGAGTTCAAATGTAGGCTTAAAGAAAAGCTTAATGGAAAGACAAACTGTTTTTATTAAAGGCAATGGGTGCCACTGAGCTTTGGATATGTCCTAGTTGTGACTGGGAAAGACTGGGGAGACAACTTCACATCCTGTGAGACTTCACTCTTTTTTACTCCAGACCATGTATGTGGGAAGCAACAGGTATTTTATTCTGAGGAAGGCTGGGGTATGTAGGGAGATACCATGAAGAGGTTCCTACCTGGAATCTGTGCCTTAAGAAGCCTTTAACAGTACTTGGCTTTGCAGCCTTGTCTGAACTAAGTCCTTACAGAAGCATTGTGAAACCAGATCAGTCTTGCTTTTAGAGTGTTCCACACACTCAAAGCAGTTAAAAATTCATTATTAAATGTACTATTTACGTTTAAAAAATGGTCCCATTGGCATTGTTAGTGGGAAAGAGGGAGTCCTGGTGGTCGTCTTACCCTGATTTTCAGCGAGTCGCTGTCGTAGGGACTCGGGGTGAAGTCGGTGTGCACCTTGGCCCGGCCGCAGAAGGGCCCATTGTAGGGCACCTCGTCGTCGAACCGGAGGCTGTCCCTGTTGCTCGTGCCATCTGAGCAGCTGGTCACCCCACCTGGGAGATAGGCACCTTCAGAGACCCCTGCACCCAATGCCCCGACAGAAACTCATGTAACTCTGCCCAGCAGCTCAAAGGAAAGTGCTCAAAAACCACAGAATCGGAGACAGAGCGTATTCTGTGTGGGTTTGACACATTCCAAGAAAACTACATTCAGTAAAAATCATGCTGCAAGAGGCAGACGAAAATGGGTAGGAGATCTTTCATTAATATTTTCCCTAAAGTAATCTTTTTCTGGTGATGTTACTAATAGACTACACATTTTATTTACAGACTTTCTGAAATATTACCTCTGCAGATTAATAAAACGTACCCTAAAAGTGCAATTTAGGGAATTAATTCTGCTGAACTTCTCCCGTTTATTCAGAGAAATGAAAACAAGTACTGTAGAAGTTATTTTATTTCATCTCAGAGCTAGCTGAAACATCAAAGGAACCTGCATTGCAGAGGGAAATTTTAATCTTATCAACATTTCTGCCTGTCATTTTATCCAAGTTGAGCAATAAAATATCAGCAGAGTAATTCAAGCAAATTTGAGCAAGCTCTGCAATATCCCATCCAAATATGTTTTTAGATAAGAGCAGCAGTGTGTTGGAAGTAAACTCCCATATACGATTTTCACAAATCACATCACAGAAAATGATCATAAAAATGGTTTTGTTTGAGGTGATTGCTTAAGTGCGCAGTTCCATCTCAGGGCTAGATTAACTCTAAGTGCAAATGGTCTGGACTGCAGCTGCACTCTGCCCTCGGGACTCGGGCAGTGCCTGCAGGATGGCACAGCAGTGTCACCGGGGATAGCTGTGGCCTGCCACCCAGCAAATACCCCCAGCAGAGCAACACAGAGAGAGATGGAGGCACATTTCTCATCAGAGACTCCTCTGCCCTCTGACTGAGACTACCCTGATGGGGGAGGGTTTTCAGTGGGTTTCGGGTGAGCTGTGTCTCTCTGCATCATGTCATGTCCCAAAACTGCCAGGTCAGACCCACATCCCTCCAAATCTCACAGAGGCCTTGTCTGCCTCTCATCTCCAGGGCAAATGATGAACTCACAGCCAGTCCAGGAGAGGGTGCTTGTGTGGCTGCACCCAGTGATTGCAAACTCAGCACTACGGCAGTTACAACCCCACAAAAATTTATGGCATATATACCAGCAATATGCCCTATAATTAATGTTATTTTTTTTCTTCAGTTAGTATTTCCACTCTTAAAAACACTCAGCTTATTTCTGGATAGATGTATATCTACCCTAGCTGCTACCCATTTAACCAAATTGCATTTTGTCTGCCAGAATGAAGAGCTCTCTACCAACACATTTTTGACCACCAGCTCTGATTCCACAGACATAAGCAATACCTATATTGATCCAGAGACTGAATTAGAAGTATAGGTGTCTTGTACTTACTAGATGAGCTCTGGCCACTGTTCAGACTGTAGAGACTTTCCAAAGAGTCACTGGTTTTTAGGGAGACCTTCTCAGTGTGTGTTCCACCACCAGGATCACTGTCATCTTTTCCCTCTTCATTCTTTAATGCAAAAATCAAATGTTAACCCGCAAAAAATGTATTTTAGAGACTTTTTAAAAATTTTTTCTAAACTATCATTGGAGATTAGCTCATGTGAGAGAAGGCATTTTAGAAGTTGATGCCTGGTACTAACCATGCCCAACAATCACCCTACTATTTTATTACCCTGAAGAAATTCCCTGTCATGTTTCTGCCCCACTCACTTCGTTCCATCCCTGCTCAAACAGCTAAGCTAAGAAGATGGCAATGCACCATGGCAGAGCCGAAAGCTTATAACAGGAAATTTGTGGGCAGCCTGATAAGATTTTGTCTGCTTGTCTCAGAGAAGGAAATACAAAACTCAGTTCTGAAAGCAGGTGGTGAAGAGCTGGCTGGCACAGCTGGGTTTGACACTGAGCTGAAGATGGTGGCTGCTTGGTGGCAGACTGGGGACAGCTTGCACACACGTAGAGCACCGGTGTGTTCTAGCACCGTGCTCACCACGCTGCCCAACATTCACCCTGTCCTCAAAATCCAGCGCATTTCAGAATTAACAGGCACATGTTTCTCTCACAAAGTCTAATGGTGTATGAAATTGGCCCCTTGAGTTCATATCAATAAATCACACCTCAGGAATCACGGCCTGGTCAAAACAATAAGATCCATATTTCAGTCACAGTTAAGTTAGAGACGATGTGAGACAAATGAAATAGGGATGATCTTTCAAAGGGAGGGATTTTTTAGCAGAATTCATCATGGTGCCAGTGCATGTGATATCCTGATGCAACTGAAACTTCCTTCAGCACATTGCATTTGGGGAAAAATTAGTTATTCCCAGTTAGACAATGAAGCAAGATGACAGTGCATGTGTGAAGTAGAGACCCACACAGGTACCTATCAGCAGAGCACTGAAATGAACTATACTGATTTTCAACAAGAACTATGCTTGTTACACCAGCCAGCAGCATAACAGATTAATCAGGAGGCTGGTATTGATTGTCATCATCTCCTGCAGGAATGCAGATCATACTACATGTGTGTCCGACCAGAAAATCCGTTGAATTTCTCTCATGGGAATTGTTGCTTTAAATTTGCAGAAAGGAAATACAAAAATATAATATAAAGATAATGGATTGCATTTTAGAAAAAAAATAGAAGAAAACTAAATTAATGAAATACGGATCCTTGTCTTGGTCCTCCAAAAACTATTTAAAGGTATCCTGTGAAAAATTATTTTCAATTTGTGAGGTTCCTCATTTATTTTCCTTACTTACTTGATATTGACACATAAGATGGGATGCAGACTAGCTAGATTTTTTTTTTTGATTGTTAAGTGTGACAAGTTTTTTTCCTTATGTTTTTAAATTTTGGAAGTTACTGACACAAAGTACTGAGAAAACAGGGTTTGCAGTGTGTGTGAGATTATGTTTTTGTGTTTAATAAAGATAGTTTCACTAAGATTAGATAAGGTAAAAGGAGATAAGGCATATGAGTTGGAATTCCCTAGGACACTGGCTGACTTTCACAAAGTGGACTTCAGAGATAATTATTGTGTTGGGAGACAGATTCTTCTAAAAAAGCTTTTTGTGCAAACTGAGCACCAGACTGATGTTGGGGTTCAACCAATACTCACTGGTGTCCACATGAGAAGGGTTTTTTTGTGCTCATACACACATGCTCATGCAAATGTTCCTTGATGAAAAAGCAAAATTAAATGATGGAAAACTCTTATGACTCTCTTTCGCCCTTACTATGTGATTTGTGGGTACACTAAAATGCACATGAAAGACCAGGTACATACCAAAAGCTGGCTTGATTCAGTATGTGCTGTTACCCTGGTTTTATAGTTTGTCACAAGTGAGGACAGTTGAAACATGAACAGAAAAAATGCACAAAATATTTTTACTTCACATGTATTTCCAAAAAACACAAAGCTCTTGGGCTGTATTTACCATCTCCTCAGAGAGTGCCTTGATGTATTTTTTACCCATCTTTTTCTTCATGGTAAGTGAAATGGCTCTCATCTTTTTACTGAGACTTCCTCCATTGTTTGCTGCTTTGATTTGTACTGCTTCCCCAATGTCACTTATAGTCTCCAGCTCAGATATCTGTTTTGAAATCAAAAAGTAAGCAATAACTCACCACGAAAATAAAATGCAGCATACTGAAGCAGGAATTACCAAGAAATATTAAGGGCACTAACGCAGTTTGCATGACAAAATCCAGTCATGGGTATTTTCCTTTGAAAGTGTGCTCCTAAAAAGATTTGCAGCACAATACTCTGTTTATGAATGATAGAAATAAAATATATTTAATGGTAGGTAACAGTTGTTCCCCATTATTTATTGTCACTAATATCAATAAGAATTGAGGGGATTTTTGCAGACGTCTTGAAAAGAAAAGTGAAACATCTTATTTACAAGTAACCCACATTTAGTGGGTTACTTGTAAAGTGCGGGTTACTTTGAGCAAGCACCAGTGTGAAGTGCACTTTTTTTTTAATTGTCTCTATTTTCACATCAAAGTGCTGAAGTTTAGGTGTGATTCTCATGTTTGTTTTGTCAAAGCCTCAATACCAGACAGAGACAGGTATTCTCACCACTGTAAAATAACTTACACAACAGCTTCTCAATGTTTTTGCATGACTGGGAAAGTGAAAACGTAGAAGTAAAAAAAATAATAGAATACAAAAAAAAAAAATAGAAAAGAGTGAAATTCATGGGAAAGTGAACTGCAGAAATTTAAACTTTGTGTTCTACAGACCTCAGCTGAATCATCTGCCTTTGATATCGAGCGATGCCTGAGACGGTCAAAGCTTCCAAAGCTGCTTGTGCGCTGCAAAAGAGAAGACAAAACTTGACTCACTGGTGCTGGTTTGCTTTATTCTGTTATTAGTACTTAAATGAAACTGTCAAACAACCTGTTGGTGTTAAAAATCCCTCCCCATATCAGTGGACCATGAAATGCTACATCCAGCTAGGAACAAAATACGAAGTGACTGTAGGGGAAAAAATTGTGACTGTACAGGCAGAAGTAGAAAAATAAGTAAGAGAAGAAATACTGCTTCAAATACTAATGAGGTAATGGATATGGTTATGAGTTCTTCTACATATGTTTCTCATACTTATGTATGTAAATAACCATGCATTATTTGCAGGTAGAAAAGACTTATGAGTTTTAAAAAAAAAAGTTGTTTTCATAAGCAATATGGTTTTGGTGGTGTAAATTGTGGCAATTTATACAATGTTTTTTTGCAGCTGGGGAGAAAATGTATGGTTCTTTACCATCAGGAATGAGCAAGAATTGCCAAGGATTATCTTGTCCAAAATACACACATTTCGGAGGGAGTAAGTAACAGAATAATTAGGCAGGCCTTGTGCTTTTCTCCCCAATTTTCCAAAGAGAAATTTTGATTTTTAAACATACATGGGTACAATTTTCTGCCATGCCACAGCTTTACTTGGCTTAACAAAGCTGCATCACCCAGGCTGTGCATTAAGAGACAGTGAATGGTATTGCTCTGACTTCCTTCTAGTTTTTAGTCGGTCTGCATGTGGATAAATGACATGGAAAGGAGGAAAGTGGCACAGCAGATTTTGAGGAGTGGAGTCATACAGAAATACCTGTCAGACATGCCCAGGCAGAGCTGCCTGACACTGCACAGCCCATGGTGGCAAAAGGCATAAAATTGGCATTGATGACAAGTCGGGAGTCCCTTTAAGTGTGGTTCAAGAAACAGCCAGAATTTGGACATCTATCCACTCTACAGTGTCTTTAAGAGCTTGTTTTTATATCTTCACCAATACTCATAGCTAAATCTAGAATGACTCGGGGTTTTTTAAGTACTTCCCTCTTCCATACGAAAGGAAAATCTTTAATGCAGTATGAGAGTTCTTGAGCAGGGTTCACTATTATATATGAGGCAATATAAATTCAGTTTATTTTGGAGTATTCAAAATCTACTCTGGAGGAAAAAGACACTGAACTTAAATAGGAAACCATAAAATAAATACATTCTGTCTGATTTAAAAAGTGATTTCAGACTATCTGAACTACAGCTTTTCCTGCACTTATTCATCCTTTTGCCTTGCCCTTGTGATTTCAGCCATACTAGTTCCTTGTTCCATTGCTTTCTTCCCCCATCCCCAGCCACATGAGTCGTATTTTCATCTCCCCCCAGGTTTCTAAAGCAGCCACTGTGCACTCTTCATCTGGCATCTCCAGCTCCCTCCTTTTGCTGTCAATCCACCTCCCATCTTTCCTACTAGAGTTCCAGTCTTCTCCACCGAGCAAGAACTGTTGTGAGGCAGCCTCAGAAGCAGCAGAGGTAGAACATCCTTCGGGCAACAAGAGAGGAGCGAGGGACTGGTTTAGGAGCCAGTGCCTTTGCCTGCCCTCACACTGCAGGCACACGTAATGCTGGCATGGACCTGCTGCCAGAGAAGTTAAGGAGAAATCCCTCCTTGATGTATCTCCCTGTTTTCCCAAACTTATTTATTAACCAGTTCTGCCACCTCCACCAAAAAATGAATGTGGACATAGCAGTGGGAGCCTTAGCAGAGTCAGATGGAAGAGAAAAGTCTACCCATAATTTGGCTCCATATTCTAAGCAGTGCAACTTAAAAGAATAATAACATCCTCTTTTCTCCCCCTGCTATATTTCCAGCCAATGGTTATTTGAAGAAACTGACCCAGATTTGCAAATATTTTTGGACAACTGTAATGACATTTACTATTCACTGAGGGGAAAAAAAAAGAAAAGACAAAAATCACACAGCTCTCCCCCTAATTGATTGTAAAATCTCTGTTGTCTAAACACTGCAGTTTGTTTGCTTTTACGTTGTGAAATTGAAAATAACAATTTGAATTGTACATTTAATTCTATGTAAAATTCCCATAAAGAGCTTTGCTATTAAGTAGATGAAGAACATCCTGCGAACAGGGGTTAGCTCAATAGTGTGATATAAAAACACAGCCCTGAGGATTATGGTTCTATTAGACAGGATTAACACCTTTCACTAGCTTGTCAACCCAGCCAAATGTGCCCTGCAGCATAGAGCAGGAGGAAGAAGGGAGCCTGGGATTCACAGCAGTACCGGGAAGGGAAAGTATAAAATTGTCTCAGCAATCTCTAAACATACACTGACCTTTCTGTTTCATTCCAACACTTCAATATGTCTAGTAGGAATAAGTGTATATTAAAGTGCAGATATGCTGGAAATAGTTTAAAGGGAACAAGAGGGAAAACATTGTTTATCATTGGTCTTACCTATTAACAGCTTGAGCACAGGGAAATCAGTTATTCTTTTTCGACCCTTAAAACAACCTTATACCCTACATGTGCAGGAGCCATGGGCTATTTGGTAGTGTACTTCAGTGTTGCTTCATCCTTATCAAATATTAATAAGGGTTACAGGATGATTTCCACTGTTCTAGATAATGGTCTTGCTGCACTGGAGAGCATTGAATAGGGCTGCTTCAGCAGTTCTCTATACTAACTTTTTCCATTAAGTAATCAATAGGCACCACCTTTTAAAAATGTATCCAGCCCCATTATACTGATAACGAAAAGCAGATTTAGGAGCTCCTGGCTGCAAAGGGAATGGGACTATTACTTTCAGTAGTGTCAGTCACTGCATTAGTGTCAGGGAACACCCACTTTGTGAAGATATGGACAGGCCTTATTTCCAGGTGAAGGGAAGCTTTTAAAGTAAATGCAAAGCTACTAAGAGAAATACGCTATTGACTTTTGATACCAGGATTCAGCATCCTATAAAGTTAAGTGGTTTCTCTGGCTCAATTCATGCAAGAGCTACCCAGGGATATGTTAAGCAAATATGAGTTTGCTCAGTAAAATCTAATGGAGGCATGGGCAGAGAGAGAACTGTGTTTTCCTGCAAAAGAACTGATCAGGTAATTTCTATAAATCAACACATTAACTTTCATCTCTTCCCATTCAGAATTCCAAACTAACATAATAGAAAATATCAAAGATACTTCTAAGTATTTGAAAACCTTCTTCCATCTTCGCCTATATAATTTATTCTCTGAAATCCAGGAACTTTAAATAATTCTTTTAAAAGGATAAGTGCTATGTAATTGTTGTTCATTTTAATTTGGACAGTCTGCAGTTGATTGTCTGGTTTGTCTGTAAACAGCCTATCATTTTCCTTAGAAAATAATATGGTATGGTATGGTATGCAAATAGTAAGACGATAACAGGTTCTGCAGTCCATGTCTTTCTGTCATAAAATATCCTTCCCTTGTAGGATATATCATAGGAGAAGTAAGTTCTTGTCTGTGACAAACTAGTCAGGGCTTCCCTGTGTCTGAAAACAACCTTTGAGCCAAAACTGACTGCAGTTATCCTGAAAAATAATCATGGGAGATATTCATCCCATATTTTTCTTTGGACAATTCACACTGCTCAGCAATTTGGTTGCCTGCTGTCAGAAATTCTGGCCCATTATATTTTGCTTCAAGTCCTATTCAAAAAATCTTTTAAGTCCCGCATGTGTCAAAGGCTTTGTACTGACCCTCTCACACAAGTAAATCTCTTCAAATTCCTCCATGCATTTTAATTTTTAGCTTCCATTCATGCTTAGACTACCATGTAAGCTGTGCAGGGGCAAGCATGGACACTGGAAATAATAAAAAGAGAGCTCAGCATGTTGCTCAATTTCCTTGCCTGCTGCAGACACTTGTCTTCTTCCCTCTCTTTTGAAAGCAGACACAGCAGCCCTCAAGAGAACAGCCTGTTCTTGCTGCTCTGATTGATGGAGATAAGTGGAGATCAGGATTTGATTCATTTGTTCTATTCTCTGATGGTTCTAGTCCCTTCAGAAGGAGGAGACAACTCTGAGAATGAAAGAGTTACCAAGCAGGAATGAATATTTCCACTCTGCTAGATTATCTTCTTGCATAGATAATCAAAAGAATTGTCTCCTACTTTCCCAGATGGCAAGATAGCAATTTATAGCTTTTTGGATATTCTGTGGAAAGAAAAAACCCACAAACAAAACACCACCAAAAAAATGCTCACTTCTGTATAAAGAATGAGAATTTGCATAAAAGATTAAGCAACTCTCCAAAGGGTAAGGGAAGCAAAAACAGAGAAAACATCATGACCTCCTTATCACAGGGAATTTTTCCTATTTACACATTAGTTACACATACAGAACTTTTGACCACTAACCAATGCATTAATATAATTTTATAGCCCACATGAAACACGGCCTAAACCTTGCACTTCACCAGTCAAAAGCAATAAAAAAAGATACAGCTTGTTCCTGCTAACTCAAATAGAGCAATCTACTGAAATGACATTTTTAACTGGCTTAAAAATGACTCTATAAAAGACTGGTTGTTATTGTGGCCTGGTGTTCAGTAGCTGTATGGAGGTGGGGGAGAGAGGGGACCAAAGTAGACTTTGAACAGAAATGCCAGCATGAAGCCTCAGATCAAACACCCATATTTTAATAGTGGAAAAGGAACTGGTAAAGCAAAGCTGAATTTAAAAAAAAAGGAGTTAATCATACCTAACACTCCTCCAGGTGAACAAACTGCACTCTCCAAAGTAAACACTGAGCAGCTGTTTTATCAGTGCCTGTAACTGGTACCAGCCTTGGTCTCCCAAGCCTAAATCCCTGCTGACACGAGGCACGTAGGTCCCAATAACCCAGTCAGAGTCACCACTACAAACCCAGTCTCCAGTGCTGTCCAGGGGCACCTTGCCTTTGCGCTGGGGCAGCTGAGAGCAAGGGCAGAGCTGCTGTTCCCAAAGTTAAACAAGGATGGGAGTGTTTGCAAGGTCTGGAAGGGGCAGCCATGTGGGACGTCTGAGCAAAGAGGCCGTTTAGTCTGGCAAAAAATGTGCTGTGTTGATTAAACAACTTGGTGAGGGACTAAAGAAGGAAGCAATTTTAGGAAACACCAGTCTTAACACTTGGAAAGTTTTGTGCAAGTGAGTATTGCAAAATGTGCAAGGGGGGAAGGGATCTGACTCCACTTTCTTTAAATGCACATTGACCCTGAATTTTGAGCGCTGTTGTTCCTGCCCAGTTGCTGCAGAGCACTCTCAGTTCCCAGTGAGAAAAGTCACTCCAAGTGCTCCTCTGGCAGTCTGTCCAATTCTGGGAGTGTGCACACAGGTATTTGCAATAATTATGTAATTAAGACTTTATTATTTATATGACATTTAATTAAAAGTGACTTTCAGTGGCACACAAAACCATGAAAAGAAAATGACTTTAAAAGAAGGTTAAGGATGTGTGACAAACTCAGAGGAGCTATGAAAATGACAGTTAAGGATTTGGCATGATGTGCACTTCCACCTCCCTGCTATCCTTTTTTTACCCTTCATTTACACATGGGCAGAAGCACTGAGGGATGAGCCTTGAAATCCACCCTCCACAAAACCATCACTGCAGTAGAGGGGAGCGCTGCCTGAGTAAAGGCTGGTTAAACACTTCGTAAGCATTGCAGGCTTTGATCTTTAATCCCTTAAATACCAGCATCTTTCCTCTCCTGAAACTTCCTCCTCTTCAAACCAGCTGAGTTCACAGACAAAGTCTCACATTTTAAAAGCAAATCACCTAGCAGCTTCAATTAAAGGCCTTCCCCTGCTTACTTATACAGCATGATTTTAATAATGCTGTGTGTTATTTAGGTCCTGACCTTGCAGGGTTTTGCTGGATTTCCTGTGTTAGAGAAATTAGTCACAAGCATGTTTGCTTTAAGTGGAGACAAAAATACATATGCCCAAAGAGGAGCTGAGAAGAATCCAGCCCCAAAGGTTCAATTTTACGGAGACCCCCATGCCTGGCCAGCACACCCACAGTGGGGTAACCAGCGTGCCTTGGCAGAAGAGGTGGGAATGTGGCTGTTCAGTGGAAGGTGTTCCTTCAAATGACCTTCCAGCTGAAAAGAAGATTAAAAAAATAACCTCTAAGTCACGGTCGAGTCTGACCGTCCCAAAAGCTCGCTTGTTCTTTTTCTGAAGAGTAAGCAAACTTCAGAAAGCCCTTACATGAGTTTCACTGCCCTACTGCAGTCTTACCCTTGACAACAGGTAATGACCAACAATAAGCTAATTCTAAGAAACTTGGGGGAGGGGGGGAAGAAGGAGAGTTAGTTTTTATTACTTTTAAATGAGTGTTTGATACATCATCTTGGTTCCCCTGATTAATGTTCGCAGCAAACTCAGCCATCGGAGTTGTAATGTTTCTGCAAGCTTCCCTACAGCAAAGCCTGGCCATTAATTCAGTGGCATATGTCAGCTCAGCAGAGCAAGGTCACTCTTCTCTTTCAAGGGGAACCTTTTTAGAAATAATAAAACTGACAGAAAGTTCTTTTTTGCATGCTTTATGTCACCTGAGGTTGAGTGCTGCAGTTAATATCACAGAGCTTATAAACATTCCCATCTTCAGCAGTCTCCAAACCCACCGGGCTCTTAGAACCTCAACTTTTTTTTTTTTTAAGTAATATAGTGACAGCTTTATGTGGGGCAGATATACAGTATGTAATCCTAAATGAGTAAAAAGTAAGTAAAAAATGAACAAATCTCTTCCTGGGCATTTTAGAGGAGAAATTTTGGAAGAGACTAAGGACTGCTGATAGTGCAGGATGTTAGTGCTTAGAGAAAAAGATGTAGGATTAGGGGCTTTATATCCATGGATGCTTACATCTTTGGATAAAGGGAGGAAATTTTAAAATGCACCAGTCCACCTTGTTTCCATTTCACTGCTAACTGTTACTATATAGGCATGTGATGTAAAGAGAACACAGAATTAATTGATCTATTTGTGGAATGATTTTGAATTTGTAAGTAAAGATGTCCTAGTCATCTGTTATGATAACTAATTGCAACTGGAACTTATTTATCAGGGTACAAATATTATGGAACATTATAAACAAAATAACTAGCTGAAGAAGAAGATCCAAACAACAGGCCATTTTCCCCCCTCATTATCTCCCTTCAGACATCCTGACTACACTTGATTAATGAATCCATAGTGAGATTAGCTGAAATTGCCTTAATGGAGATGCACTACAGTAGAGAAGCAAAATTCTGTGCAGTATCTATCATCAGTCACTGTGAATTTGAGTGCTTCATCAGATCTATATGTCCATTTATTTAAATTATTTTTATATTGCAAAACAAAGCAAAAAAAAAACAAACACAAAGAAATAAAATACTATGCTCATTAGAGTGGGTTAACTTTTGACTCCTTTGAAATATAGACTAGAGTCACCACTTTTTCTCTTTCTTTTGTCTTCCCTTGTCAAATGGCTGTGTTCCAACATTGGTTTACTGTCATCCTCAGGCCAAAGTTATCCTTATTGTCCAGCTGAAGAATGCACGCATTGCACTTCATTACAGCTTCTCAGGCTTCAAAAACTGGACACACTCGCACAATTTATGCCTGGGAATCCTAAATATGCTCCTTGGAATTTTAAACTCATAAGTTCAGACAGCTTTTGTTTTTGTGTGGAAGCTGAAAGAAGGTTGCCAGCTCAGGGTTTCCATATGATTTGGGAGTGTGTAAGAATCCTTCTTCATGCACAAGTTATAATTTATTAAATTCCATGTCTGCTTTGTAATGTAAGCTCTATAATTTCAATCCTACGAAAAAAAAAATAAAAAAATCTAGGAATCTGAAGATATCATCTGGATTCAGGTCAATCCAGAAGAGGAATTAATTCAACCAACACCTCACTGGGGTACTAGTAAGGGCACATCAATTCCCCTCTTTCCATTTGATTATCTCTGTGGCATGGGTTGTTGTGATCACAGCTCAGTGGAAAACTACAGCTTCATTTCATGAAAAACAAGTGTACCAGGTGCCTGAAGTGTGTTTTCATTCTGACACATGAGAAAAGCGAGACTGAGCATTTCCCCCCTCCACTGCTCACACAGCCTCCACAAGAACCAGTGGTAGTCGAGAGAAAAACACCAGCGAGGTGCTGCTGCTGAGGCAGTGACTGCAGAGAGGGCTTTGAGGTGTTCTTTGAAACCCAGATTTATGGACATATTCCAAATCCTGATGAAATCACCCCTATCACTGCAAAGGGAACTGTGCCACCTTCACGGTTTTAAGCTGTCACAAAGGGGTAGGAAGATGTTGCCTCTTCCCATTCCTTCAGATACTGGCTAAAATCACAAACACAAAGACATTTTCAAACATTTTACCACAATTACCAAAATACTTTAGCCACAGAAATATAAACTCTATTGCAGAGACAGGAAGAGAATAATGTAAACATGCCAACAGCCAAGATCACAAGAGCCCTGACACGTGCTAGAGCTGAATGCCTGCTCTATCCACATTCTACACCAAAAGATGTTTTGGTTTTAGTTTTAAATTGGGTGGAAATTTTAACTTAGTGTAGTGGTTTAGATTTGTTAATTTAAATTTTTTTTATTTTTGTTGGGAGACAGGATTAGGAGAAGAATTAAGGTAGGTTTGAATTTAAAGGGTATAAAGAAAATTTTTTTATTATTAAGTCTAAAAGAATAATAAGATTGAGAATGAAATCTTTGGACTTATTTTTATTATATATATTTTAATAACATTGTGTAGAAATATTTTAATTAGTTATTACTTTAGGAATTTTTTTGTTTATTTTAGGGAGAGAAGGGTTTTTTTGTTATGTTATAGGGATGTTTTAATGAGAAAGAAAAAAGTAGGTTTTTTCTGACTTTTTTATGAATAGTAGTTGTTTGGGAATAGTAGTTGTTTGGGAATTTGTAATGGTGAAATTTTTCTTATTTTTATAGTTTTTCATAGTTGTGTTTTTGGGTTATGTTAAATTTGTGGGGTATTATTTTTAAGGATGAGTTGTTTCAGTCGTTTCATGCATCCTCTCCACAGGTTCTGAGCTGCTATGTCCCCTTTTTAGCTTTTGAAGTGGTTTTGGAACTTTACATCTGATCTTAAAGAAGGAGGCAGAGAGACAGAAGTGTAAGAGCAGAACAGCACAGCTGTGGAACAGCTCAGGAGCGGCAGAGCTGAGCCTCCCCTCTGCACAGGTGGAGGCAGCAGAGAAGCCATGAGCTCACTCAGCTGTCTCGGCCCCTGTGCTGTCTCCTCTTCACTCATCTGCTTTTGGCTGTGCTGTCGCTACGTGAAGCTGATTTCTTCGTCTCATGGCTGCAGCCTGTCTGTGACACGTCTCCATCTTTGTCTCAAATGTAATGGTAGAGGGAAGACTTGAAACTGCACCATGTTTGCTGGTTGAGCAGAACTCCTCTAGTGTTTGCCTTCTCCCTGAAGAAGCCATGAGAAACAGTGCAGAAAAACCTAAAGCCAAGTTCTCAGGTATTCAGGGACTTGTGTCCCATTTGTCCTTCAACATGCCTGGAAGAACAGCAAGTCCACCACACCTTCTGATGAGGTCAGCATGGACAAGTAGAGGAACTCTCACTTCTTACACTTCTCAAGGAAGTGACCATTCAGCCCCTCATAGAAAACAAGTTCAGCAGTGTTAGGCTACATGGTTGTTCTTGTGAAGATGATAAAAGAGATGAAGACATAGAAGGGTAGGAAAAGGACTAAAACTCCAGACATAATGGTGCAAAACAGCAGGTTACTAGAGCTTCTTGCCAGAGAAATCTTGTCAGCTTCAGTGCTGAGTGATGAGATGGAAGACCCTTTGCTCTTGACCTTCAGCTTTCCAGGGGCCAAAAGATGTTGTGACTGGCAATTAAGCAGCCTAAGGACTCTGTACAGATTTCTGTGTATCCATGGAATAAACTGAAGTTTGGAGAAACTAAAAGTATGGAGAAAAAAAAGTATGGAGAGGCAAAGTGGCACAAAGGTGCATATTGTGCATAGTCAAAGAAGCACCTTCCCTGAAGAGATCTCCAAACTTTTCCCCAGGCTGGAATTTCACTCTCAAGTTGAAGAAGAAAAATAGTAAGAACATGCTCTTGGGTGCACTGTCAGTGGAAAAAAATTTTAAAAATCTGCAAGGGTAAGAGTAAGCACAAATACAGAAGAGATTTCACTTAGGAAAAAGATAAGTGGTCGTTCATCTTCCCATGGAATAACACACATACAACACACCTCTATCTGATTCACAAATCAAAGTTTTTCATTAGGATGGTTTAAAGGATGACTTGCTAAATATTCAGAGCATATATAATATGTAGCCTGGTGCCAAGCAGCAAATGTTGATCAAAACCACTGACACTGCCAGTCTGTGGAACAGAGTACAACTGTTTCTAACAAGTGAAGTAACTCCACTGTCTTTGTTGAAGCGTTTCTGAAGAGAAAGCTTGAGGGATATCGTGATTACAGAGACACAGAAGACTTTTTTCCCCTTCTCAGGAGTTGGTATTCCCAGCAGGTTCTGCCCACATAGCAAGGGGTTGATTCCTCTGGCTGAAGTGTTTGTAGCTGCCTGGAAAGTGCTCATACAGCTGCCAAGTGACGGCTTTAGAGCAGCTTTTGTCTGAATTTAAGCCGTGACGTAGATTACTAGACAAATATTAAAGTACAGGAAACTGTAGGCCACATCCTCTGCCAGTCCTGCCGTACATTGTTACTGCTTTTTTCCCAGCAATGATAGATATCCTGACCAGTGTTTACTTTGGGGTATTTTGGTTTTCCTAGAAAGACGGTAAGTAAGTCAACTGCTCTTAAACAACTCTTAAAGAATTAGGAGGCAACTAATGCTGATTTTTGTCACCTTGGTAGTTGTGCTTTATTATTTATCAGAGAGCACAGTTAAAAATGCTGTGGGTGATAGTCTGGTTTCTAAAAATGCCTGGATAAGGTGGTTCAGGCAGACTTCTTGAAATGCTCCTACTTGCTGAAGAAAACAAACAAAACCCTGGATTTGTTACTGTAAGCAAAATGAATATTAATGTGTAAATATTCCCTTCAGAAGATTGCTCTCACTTCTAAAATATTGTGCTCTTAAGGACTTGAACCTGGTTAGTGAAGAAAACCAAGACAGGGAAGAAATAAGAAATTAAATGTGTATTGTGCAAAGTTGACAAAAATGTTAAAGATGCTTTAATCAAGGGAACACACAAAATACATTAGTACTTGAACAGGCCACAGATATTTTTTTCCTTTGTAATAAAAGCCAAGAGCTGTGAGAGCCCTCAATGAGACTGTCTTGATGTGAACATCAAAATGAGGAGTCTGGTCATCCTAATCAACCTCCTGCCAAGGGCCAGGTGAGAGATGGCTGTTCTGTCCCCACAAACCCTCTGGACTTTTATTTCCTGCTGAGAAAACACGAGTCCTCAAATTTCAATAGCTTTCTAGAAGAGATATGTTAAGACACAACTTTCTGAAGCTGCTCTTGAAAATAAAGAATAATTAGCTGATGACCAAGAAGCATGAGGATAATATAAATAAAGAAAAAATAGCAGAAGTAAGAGGAGCAGTAATATGATTGTAGAATCAGGCACTCACACAAGGAAAATAACACAAGGTTCACTCTAACCTTGTTCCAGTATTTTATGAAGCCTAGGGGAGACAGAAAACACCTTCTGAAGTGTCACCTGCAATCCCTCCTTTCCCTGTCTACACACACACACGGTTTTTACAAGTATCATTATTTCTTTCTCTGAACCCCCCCACTAAAGGCCCACAGGTATTTACACCGTAAACCAGGTTCTTAAAAATACTTCCCAGATGTTGTCATCTGTTCCTGCTTATTTACCAGAGTTCAAGTGGATTTTGACAAACAGTCTTTCTTCAAGAGGCAATGCATTAAAGCCCTTTAATGACAGAACTATGTGTCATCTTTGCCTATAAGCATAAATTTGCACAGCGGGCAGTACAGTGGAAACAGCTTATCATCAACTCATCACCTCTCATCATTGTTAGAATGAAATGCAAATGGAAACGAACATCACTTCAGTCATGGTTGTGAAAATTAGCATCTGTGACATTAGCAGTGGCTCATTTATTATGCACTCGAAATTTCAGGGGGAAAGAAAAGAATATAAAACTTCATAACTCGGCCAGTCTTTACCTTTGAAATAAAATTAAAACCTTCAGCTTTCCCCACTCAAGGATAAATCCTAGTTAATATTCATTAACACCGAGCAATCTCTTCGCTGCAGATCTTGTCCTACAGAAGATCTCATTATGTCTCAAATTATTTTTGGTGTTTAGGTTTGCTGTACCTATTTTGTATTTTCTTTTCTTTAATAGGCATGAGCCACAGTCTGAGAAAAATATGGCACCAAAAATCTTGCTTATAGCACCTGTCTGCATTACAGGCTCCAAACACTTAGGCAAGCAATAAACTTTACTCAGATAATCCTGCTGAAATCAATGAGATCGCAGCTAATTTATTCATTTAAGTCAGAATCAGGATCAGGCCTTTTGTGAGGAATATATAAAAAGGTGAAATTCTGGCCTCGAGTCTATGGCAAAAATGTGCGTCGATTTCTGCAGTGTCAGGGTTTCATTTTAAGCTTATAAAAAGTAAAATTACTGGTATGAAATTGTACTAGCGAATAAATTTGCACATTAAAATGTTTCCTCCCGTTGGATTTCCCACTCTTTTCTCATAACCCTGAAAACAAATAATGGTTTATCACATAAGTAAGCAAATATTGATTTAATTAGAAGCTTGGACGTCTTTTTGCCTAAACAAAATGTTGAGGCATTGACCCTGAATTGTCTTACACACCAGAAGTAAGCTAAGTTTAAAGCACCAAGTGCATTTGGAAGCAGAATAAGGAAACAAAAATGTCTCAAACCTTTAGCATAAACATAGATCAACTGTCATGTAGCATAATGACACAAGACTTTCCTCAGTCAAGCCAGAAGAAATGGCACAAAGTAGTCTTTGCTTCATGTTGAAGTAAAGCCAAGAATCATCAGGCAGCTCTCAAGTTTGCTGCTTCCAGAGGAATGGGGGAGAGAGTGAGTGAGAGAGAGAGAGAGAGAGAAAGAGAGAGAGAAAGGAGTAGGTTCTGCCTGGCACATTACACGTGCTGGCAAGTGGGAAAGAAAACGTAGGGATGTTTTACAGATTATTTGCACCTGGACAAACGTGTAAAACAGTGCAAAGTGGAATGCAGAATAGCTGTGAAGTGCTTTAATGGGGTTTTATGTGTATGGTGCTGCCTGAAAGGGGTAAAAAAGAGAAGACTAGAACCTGTGTTATTTGTTAGACTGTTTTTTCTTACCGTCATTCTAAATCTGCTTCATTCCACTCCCCGGATGTACTGACATCTGTAACATCATAAGGCTCAAAGAGGCTGAAATCCAGATGATTTCAGGGCTCTTTCCTTCATCCTCCAAGCCAGGTGCTCTCCTCCTCCCCAGCTCTCTGAGGGGTGGTGGGACAGACTGCACAGACCCATAGGTGAATCTCATGCAGGGCACGCGTCCTTTCCCCGCTGGCTCTCCCGCTCTGCCGTGCTGCAGGAGTGCCGGGGCCACACGCTGTGAGCCACTCCAGCCATCAGTGTGGCCACGGACCTCAGGGCTTTGTGCAAGACCTGCTTTGTCTGACCTCACCTGCCCACAAATAATTCCACAGCTCTGAGCAGCTGCACCATGTAAACCACGCTGTGTCTCATCTGGCAGAAATGGAAGGAGGGCAGGGGAGGACTCCCTAAAGGACGGGATGGGAGATGCGCAGCTTCTGTTGTGACAGAAAGTCATTTAAGGTCCTGGATAGTCAGAGAGGTTAGATTAGATAGGCTTGGAATAGAGAGCTTAGCCCTTGGTTGAATTTCTTCAACATTAAGCAGGGTATTTTTAACCCTTAGGACTTTTTCTTTATAGTTCATCTTCCTCAGCTGTTATACAAGGTATAAATGTACACTAGTATGAGCAGCTACAATGATAAATATTTGCAAAGGATCAGAATCCTTCCAGTATCTCTTTTGAATTAATTTCTCTCTCATTTCTCTCCCAGTTTTCTCTAGAATGACACCTGGTTTAGATGTCTTTTGCCTAACAATGAATATTTATTTATATAAATGCATTCAGTAGTTATATGCATATCCATGAATACACAAAAGCTGCCAGACATTCAGAGAAGTTATTAGCATGGCTGCAGCACTACTGAAATCTTGCTGCATGTCAAAAAAACCCTGCAAAACTATTCTTTTGTGGCATAGATCAACTTTTTCATAGTGTACACTGAGAGTGCTAAAATAGATTTTTGTCTATACAGCACCTAACACATCTGCAGAAGTCCCTTAAGCACCACAATAATAAAAAAGGTAAATGCATTGAACATAGTGAACAGTGAGATACTGAATCTGTATTTCTTTTGTACAGGAGGGCAAATTGCCTTGAGAAAGGTTTTAATACCAGCCTTCTGTGATATTCATTATTTTTTATCGAAAGACACCAATTCATGCCAGTATTCTTCACATTAGAAAGTAATAAAACCAAAAGGGTTAAAAAGAAAATATTGGTGAAACACTCTAATTAAAGCACAGAAATTCGTGCAGTTGTGATAAAGACAAGTAGTCACCATGGTTAAGATTCAGTTACCTAAAACGATATTTTTTGGTGTCCCCTTTCAAGGTCTAAGGTTGCAAACCTGAATTTCATTTAAAATGAAAAACAGGCCTTATGGCTCTCCCACAGGTCTGTGTGGATGTGTTGGTGACACTGGGATGTCTCAGTGGCCTAAAGGCAAGGCGAGGTAGCCCAAGACCTGCCCAGTGGCAATGGTATCCTGCTGTGTGGGCATGAGGAGGTACCAAAAGCTGGCAGCACAGAGCAGGGCCAGCCAGGACATGCCCTCCAGAGGTCACTTGTGAAATCCTGTAACTTCTCCAAGAGATGAGGACCTGTGTCCCATCTTACCCAACCCAGTATTAAGCAACTCGAGTATTTACGTTGCTTCCCTGGGACAAGTTTCGAAACATGCTACAGCAAACCAAGATTCCTATTCTGTGCAACGTGGGGCTGTCTGCTCCCATGCCCTGATTGTGAGCAGCACTTTCAGCAAAGGTGCTCTCCTCGTGGCAAGTTTACACAGTTCTGTGCAAAAGTGGGCCTTTAGAAATAAAAATCAGACTATTGTTAAGGAACGCCTTATTCTGGAAGAAGAGAGTGGCCAAAACTGGCTTTTGAAATTATTTTATGGACAGAGATACAAAGCCCATCCCCAGAGTCTTTCATGGTCATTTCTTGTTTAATCGATAATGTAATTAGATAATTAATTATAATTCTTCCCTGCCATTAAATCACAGTATAATGAATGAGCAGAAAAAAAAAAATGCATACCAAACCAACCAGTGCAATGCTTAAAAAAATATTAAAATGTGGGGGGAAATGGTATCAAACTCGCTTCAAATCCATGGAAAAAGGTGTAAATTTTAACTGTAATTTTTAATTAAATTTTAATGAGTCATAGTCTAAAATTGCAAGCTCAATCCACAAAAGCCAATGCTGTGTAAAGCCAGAAGGCATCCTTGCTGAAACAGTGTCTGCAGAAATCTCTTAGGACACAGAAGTCACTAAGGGAAGTCCATTCCCAAACAGTGAGAAGGTGGGTCTGTAAATTGGGAGACTCCAGCTGTTGAGAGGAGAGAAATACTAAAAGGCTTTTCTATCTCTTTGTTAAGTTTTCAGCAGCAATAAATGGGCAAAAATGGAGATTGAAGCAGTCAGGTCGAGCAGCAGCTGTTGCACTGCAGCCTTGCAATACTCTACAATACTTGTACAATACAATGCACAGGGATCATTTTGCAATCACTCCAGGCAGGGACTGAAAATAAATTTTGAGCATCGGACATGTCCTTATGCATCTGGCAAAACTCTCACTTCCTTTCTTACAATTCCAGATTGTGGCAAGTGTCCAGTGTAGCACACAGACAGTTTGTTTAGAGTATTTCTTTCAGGCTGATATTTTAATGATTCCCAGAGAAATTAAGATGACAAACACTGATTGCCAAGTACCCTCTTCTGTGGTTATGGTGATGCAAAAGCAAATTTAATAAAATAGGGAACAAATTTAATTGCTTTTCTAATTCTTCACTGATTCTCACACTCCTTTCTGGGACATCTTTGGTTTATCATAGCTGAAATGGAGAAAGGGGATTTTGTGTGCCTATGTGCTAAAAGACTGATGCAGAGCTTAAAACAACAGACAAAGTCCAGCACCAGAGTTCTTCAGCACAGCTGTAGCAGCTTCACAATGATGATTCCTTGAATTGGATCTTTACTATTATAAAGTGAGTATATCCAAACAGATTCCTGAGATTATAGCACTGAGGTACTTGCAAGCACATAAGAAAATCCTGAAGCTAGGATTTAAGAGAAAACCCTCATAATTAAAAATTAAGAATTCCTACTATTGTTATTAATTGGTGACAAAAATGAGACATTCTTACCTTTGGCTTTTGACTTTTCTCCTTATCAGACACGTTAGATGGTTTTCTCTTCAGCATGTCTAACTCGGGTTAATCCAGTGGATGTACAACTGCTATGAATTTGTAACCAAACTAAGGGCAAGGGAGGGCACTCTGGACGTGTGCATGGGTTATGCAGTTCCTTATTCTACCAGGATGTGACTTCACACGGCTGTCTTGTTGCATGGGGGAGTAAACTGAATTCTTCCTTTGGGGAGGGGATGAGGAAGGAGGGGAGGAAGTGATGGGGACAAGAAAGAGAGAGGTGCACCAAGGAAATGAGTTGAAAATTAGGGCAGGGGTCAAAGTAAGAAACTCTTTAAAACTTAGCTGCTACTGTGTCACCATCAGGCCTCAGAAAGACTTTTGACAACCTCAAGAAAATAATTCTCTTTTCCTCTCTCAGTTTTTCCCTAGCAGCCTTATGGCACTAAGTGCACCTCCATTTCCACCTGTGCTTGTGAAGAGGGTGTCCTGAAGAAGAACTTGTGTGTGAAGAAGGTGTGCTGATATTCAGAGGACCAAGAGATATTATTGATCTCAGATGTGAGCTCCACTGTGGGTGTAACTGATCCCGAACTCCTCCATTCCTCTCTTGGCTCTCCAGAAATGCAATAAAAGCAATGAGATCAAAGGTTGCTGTTTGGTAGAGAACAGAATTATCTAAAACCATCTTTTTCTTTTGCATGGTGGAATATTTTTGTCATTCATCACAGAACTGGGACTCTCTGAAACAGACTTTTCAGTCCTCCGTTTTCCTTCATTTGCTGAAAAAGTCACAGGGAGAAAATGCAGAAGACTTAAGACTTACAGAAGACTTTAAACAAAGAGGCAGAGGGAAATGGCAGAGGTCCTCTACAATCTCTTGAAAACCAACCCTAAAGCTAAAAGAAAGCGGAGCTATTAAAATTGCCTAAATTCCGGCTTCATTTTGCTTGAAAATTTTTATCTTAGAGAAACGAACAAAAGTCTTGAGCATCCTAAGTAAAACATATTTTTTGTGATTCATAGGCCACAAACCTTGAAACTGTGAAATATTCCCAACTTTTGCTGAGCAATGGAGGCAAATTCACAGTTTCAAACCCCAAATTTTCAGGCTCCCCACAGAACTTCAATTAAATCTTAATTTAACATTACTATGAATATAAAAGAAATATATCAGTAAGTTGCAAGAAAAATGCTCAGGAGTAACTGTCAAGAAAAAAACTTTGGTAATTTTATTTTTTTCAAAATTTCATTATTATTTTCATAATTAATTTTTTCCAAGCATATGTATTCTAGGCAGCCTTAAATCCTGATTTTGGCATAAATAAAAGTTCTTTTAAAAATAGTCTTCTTTCTCTTCTACCATATGAATATTCCAAGGAGGGATAAGACTTGCTCATCAGATGAATTCTCATTTTGGTTTGTTATTTGGACTTCTCTCTAAATGTTTTGGAGGGTTTTTGGGTTCTGATGGATAAGCAGCTGAATCGACTGAGACTGACTGATGAAGGAATAATTGTTATACACTAATGGTTATTATGAGGTTTTCCTTTCCAGACCTTCTAAGATGGGGGTTGGTAAGAAGGGGAGGAGGAACTGCAGTTAAGGCACTGAAATTCTGCCAAATATAGCCCAAAACTCTCTAGGTTAGTGGGTTGAAGTGGACTATATTTTGAATCTCAGCCCATGATGTTTCACTTCTCATTTTAAGCAGAATAACACTATTTAAACCAAAGTAGAATGTGAGGTTTTTATTATTGAAAATAACATATCCATCAGAGTTCCTAATAATTGAGATTATTAATAATATTTAATTAATAATAACAGTTAACTCAGGGGTATTTTTTCCCTATATTTCAAAACACCACCTGAAACATCAGTTTGAATTTCTAAGTAGAAGGAGGTTTTACCATGGATATTTAATCAGCCTTAGTAATTCAGGAGGGCCATAAGTTGTTACAAAAGCTGTATGTATGTTTAATAGTAATTAAACTTGATTCTTATCTCCATAGATTTACATTTGCAGTATATTGGTTTTCTTTTTAATCTGATCCAAACGTGAGGATTAAATCAGACTCTGCTGATCATTAGACTGTGATTTCCTGTCTCAGGCCTCTGTTAAAATCTTCATGATTAATAAAATGAGAACTCAGCTGAAGAGTAATATATGAGCTTCCTTTCTGTAGAATATTTATTGTTAAACAGGAAGAAAGAGGCTATTTCAAGAGATATAGTACCCACCCATATCTATTTCCTTTCCTCATCCACATATCAGAAAAATTATAGCAGCTTGAAGGCTGACCTGATTATGTTCTTGCCCTTGGAAGGTTGACCCACCAGTTTTAAAAAGTAACAAAGTGAAGAAAATCAAACGTATATAACATTAAGTTCATTTAATTTAGTTAACCATGAAGCTTCAAAAGGAGCTCTTTTGAATTAAAAATTAATAATAAGCTTTGTGCTTATATCCTCTGTATTTGAAGCTAATTTTTCAAAGGGGAATGAGTACCTGTGTAAAATGAAAAGAAAAATTCTTATACTTAGAGTTCTGTTGGACATGACTGCGTGTAACTTATTCCATTTCCTTGCTGGACTTTGAATCTGATCCAAATCCTAGGGAAATCAATAGAAGTTTTTCAGGTAATTTTTATGGGGCTTGGACTGACTTCTCTATCCTGAAATAACCAGGCAATGTCACTCTTTTATCTGGAAAGTCTGATGGGCAGAAAGGCTATCCACTTAAAAATAATTAAGATGGCTCCATGAGAATGATTTCCACTGTCATTATATTTATAAAAGGCAACATCCCTTATAGCTTATTATTATCATTACTCACTTTTAATGAATGGACCGTGATGAATGGTCCTGGACGCTCAAGTGCTTTATGTGCCTCCCTCCCACATGGTATCATATTCCCTCAGGGGCTCCATCCAGCTACCTTCCCTGAGAGGAGAGATCACTTCCAGACTAAACTGCAGGAGTAAACTTATCCTTTCAATCCTTGATTATTCTGATAAAACCAGAAAGTAGGGCGTGAAGTAGATTGAAGGGTTTAGCACACTGGCCACCTGTCAAAAAGAAAATGAAATGAGATTTTCTCTGTATTAGCCACTCATTTTTCATTGTCCGTGAGACAAAACTGGTCCAAGTTTAACTGGAGACTCAGAGACACCTTGGGGCTTTACATTGCTCTCCCTAATACTAAACTTTTCCTAATACTAAACAAGTCTCAGTCTGTTTATTTTAATTAAAAGAAGACATATTTTGAACAAGAAAGGAATCCTGCCTTCAGCCTGTGATTTTATGGCCGTGAGTCTCCCTGTGCCATCTAACTCACTTAGATATTGCAGAAATCTCAGAATAGCAAGTGAAGCTGAGTGAATAATTTGCAGTGAATAATTTACTCAACAAATTTAATCTTTATTTCCTCAAGGAATGTTCGTGAGCAGAACACAATTTCCTCAAATGTATTAATTATAGGCCAGAATTTAGCTAGATACTTCCCTCTCCTGGTCTGAGTTGAGCCAGACACAGTTGCAGTCACCTCTAATCTTCAGCAAAGCTCTCTCCATGAACTACCACAGCAAAGACTCTTCAGAAACTAAAAGGAACAAGTGTGGAAAAATGAAATCAAGCCCTCCCTCCACTGACAACAAGCCATGAAAGAAGACAGAGGTTGAAGGCTGGGCTGTAACTGTTTAAACAACACATTTTTAATGTCGAAGATCAAGGGTGTGATTTTCCACTGGGATTGCTGGGGAATGGAACTGGATGCTTAAAGTCCCATCTTTAAGATTCCCACACTCTCTGAAAACTCTTTATCCAGGACTTAGTATTGAAAATTGGTCCAAAATATTTAGAGACTTCACTCAGCAAGGTATACGAGTTGCTATTGGATAGCCTCCCACATGCTTTTCTCATCAAGAATAGAAAACGGAGAAGCTAAAGAACCTCAGAGTCTTAGAGAAACAGGACATAATTAAAGAATATTTTGAGCTTACAGTTTTCAATTGTGGCTGTGTTGACCCTATATCAAGAAGACTCCTATCCCATACAAAGTATAATACTTATGAAACTTGGCTATGCAACAAAGTGAATAACTGACACCTAAATTGTGCTTCAAAAACTTAATTTTTGCTAAATCCTTTACATTGGGTGGATTTTTAATGACATGCATAAAATGAAAAGGCATAAAACACCACAAAGAGTGGGAGTCTAGGCTTTTTTATGCAACCATCAGGGTGCAGAGCAGCATGAGTACCCTCATCATGCCAGGCCCCAGGAAATGGGATTTTGGCCTCTCAGACTATTGGGCTTCCTTCCCTTCCTGGAAAAATATCACTGTGATTCTTCCTTCTTTTATGCTAATCCTTTGCCTTTAAGGTCAATGGAGTCATGAAGAATTATGGCAGGGACAGGCTATAGAACACCCCTACCAGAGTTTAAAGAGGTGTCTGGTCCAAAAGAGTGGTTGATGCTCTGTGAGTAAGAAAAAGTGTCTCATTGCCAGGCCCTCAGACTGTGTCCTTGGCATGTTCCCAACACCACCTGTCCTGAAGGGAAATTGAAGTACCAGGAACTTATCTCAAGCTTTGATCCCAACACATTCTCTTGCATTAGCAGTAGATGAACAGATCAGTCATACCTAAACTATGTCAGGTTAGCCCTAACACTAATAAAAATCTATACCACTGTGACATAAGGATTCTCAAGGAGATTGGCTTTCACCTATTGAACAAATCCCTCTCTTATTATCTTGAAGAGTAAGAGCCAAAGTTGTGTCTATATCTTCCAGGTGCTCCTGTAGAGAAAACTCAAAGTCAGCAAGGTTGGTGTCTTGTAAAGCAGAAGCCCCAGTCTTATCCAGCATCCGTGTAGTAATTTGCTACAGAATGTGCGTCACTGGTGGTTTTCCTGTACAATTCCTGTACTCTGCAAACAGTCTGTGATGAACAGCAGAAAGCATCTGGCAGGATGCTGCTGCTGTGAGTTCAGACGTGCAGGGGAGCAGCCACACTGTTTCTCAGAGTGAATGTTAAAATCAAGGCTACACTGCAGTGTTCACACCTAGAACATCTCGGTGGATTCCGTTAGTGAACGTTGTGGTTACTAATCAGCTACAAGGGCATTTTATCCCACAGAATCTGCAGGTCTGTATGATTTGTTTTATAGCCACCCAGCTGAAGCTCAGCCTCCCAGAAATGCATTTACAGATAAATAGTGATGGTCACCTTGTACACCTATTTAAAAAGCTCAGATATGAGATTTTCAATAAAGGAAACTGATATAAAAATAAATTTAGGCTCTGTGTTTTAATCCCATACACAAAACATGACATGCTTCACTTGGTATTTAGAAGACCAGCTTAACATAGGAGCACTGATGGTGCAGCAGGGGATTTTTTCAAGGTATGTACATGATGTCTGCCAGCCTATCTCTGATTAGAATCAAGATCAACAGAAGTAAATTCTGATTAACTCTAATGCCAGCCTGCTGTCAGAAAACTCTGCAGTTGGAACCATCTTTTCCCAGTAAACATCTCCTGCTGAATTTCTTCACTGGTGTCAGAGTGTCACATTGCTGTGCCATCACAGCATTAGGACTGCTATGCAAAGGCTAACAGGAAAAAAAATAACACAGCGCACTGCACATCCATTCACTTACAGGGCTTGGATTTCATACTGATTCTAGAGGAAAATGTTGTTCTCCCTTTCTCCTCTAACATGGTTTAAAGTGGGTGAAAGTCGTAATTTGGAAGTGACAGAGGGATAAGATGGTTTTATTTGTAATTGGTTTTAAAAATCCATTTCTACCCACTTAAATGATGTGATACCTGACTGATAGCCAGCAGAGACACAAGGAGTCTTCATCATCAAGAAAAGGTGATTATTTGCAACCTTAATCTTCCCTCCCTCCTTTCCTCCCCACGCTCTGTACCACAGCCATGGGCTTACTGCAGCAAAACTTACTTCAGGTGCTAATATTAACGGCAATACCTTTGAATTCTGACAAGATGTGGGTCAAACTAGCTCCATGAGCAGACCTGCAAAATCTGGGAATGGGGCTGGAGAGGCTGATTTTCTCTCACTTCCAGGTCTGAAGCTCAGTGTAGGGCGGCCTGGCTCGTGCTCTGTGCACGTCTGGCCGGGGTAGGAGGTCACCTACCCTCACCAGCTGCTTGCTCCAGCGCAGGGCTGAGGGAGAGTGGGCAAGCTACAGCCACGCTGAGCTCCCTGACAGAGAACAGGAGATCCTTTTCCTGCTGGATTTTGGCACCGAGGACTGGCAAGGTGATTGCTGCACCCTGTGCTGGTCATAGTGCCCCTCTTGCCTCACTCAGGATTTCATGGGCTGCCTCAGGCTGTGGCTGAATGGCCACAACGGGCTCAGCTGCCCCAGGTCAGCCGAGCCTCACTGACAGGGTGGGGACTTGCTCTCAGCCCATCAACAAGAAGTGAAGCACAGTCACATAAATTTATTTCATTAAGGCTTTAAGATAACATGCTTTATCTCAGGCTGTAGGCTAAAGGCACTCACAGGGAGAGTCTCAGCGCTCAGTATGTTTAAAGTAATTACTTATGTGTCACTAAGTTGTCTTTGGGGAGACAAGGGAATGGAAATGGAAAGCTGGCTCCAAAACTGTGCTCTGTAGAAAGAGATTAATGTTTTTTACCTCTTCACAAACATCCCACTTTCCTTCCATATTCCTTCCACCAATCTTTACCTTTTTCATGCTATTATCAAACTCCTTCTCCTCTCACTTCCCACAAAGTGTATGAGATTTTGATGCACACCTTGCATACCTCCTCTCTAGAGAACGTTTTTTTTAATCCATCTGTTCTCACCTATATGATCCTTTCTTCTTCTATCAAATGTATTATTTTGTGTAGGTTCTTTCTCCTTTGTCTTCCTGCTGCCACAGAAAGCAGAAGCTGATGATAAGGCAACAAAACTTTTCCTGCAAACAGCTCCATGACCTGATAAAAGTTCTACTGAGCTACAGACAGCAAACTGGAGAGGATCCTCACTCCAGGAGGAAACTCTGAAAGCTAGATTTAGGCCTCCTAGTTTAAAAGTTTTTTAGTTTTTTTAATATATGTACAAACTGGTGAAGAGAGACATTAATATCATGCTACTCTGGTTTGTGAGGTGAAAGTTCACAAGAATCTTTGAAATATCTTTGGCTCAAACACCCCTAGCAATGGAAAGAATAATGCCTAAACCTCTAAAAAATCAGCACCTTTATGTACCATACACATCCAAATTCATTAGAGGAAGAAAACAAACTTTTGAAGCCAAGGAAAGGCAGAATTATTGCTGTCTGTGACACCTGATTCTCACCCCTACACATGTGTGTTTCATGCTGTGGTTTTAATAAGACAGCTTTAACATTTACCACATTTTCTCTACTGAATGTCTGTCTAATTTAGTGCAAACTATGAATCTGAATGACAGTGTCAGAGCCCACAAATAAACTGTTTGAACTGCTGCCCTTCTGGGGCACGAGTTGGAATGTGTATCCTTGCTCGTGCAACAACTGTCTGATGTGTACAAGAACACACTCTCCTCATTTTGCAAATGAAGCCTGAGGCAGACGAGTGAAGGGATTTGTCTGATTTCACACAAGATGTCTGTAGTAGTACCGGGAGTTGAATCTGCATTATCTACATCCTTAATCACTGGATCATGATTCATGGGTTTAAAGAAGCTGTGCTGCTGTAAGGAACTGGAGTAAGGATTTATTTTCTCATTCTAGTTCAGATGAGCACTAGGAAATTGTGTTAAAAGTTATTTACTCTGCAATTGATCATTGACTGCATGTAATTCTCAGGGTGAGACCCTGTGGTTAGATGTGCAGAAAATTTGAGCAAATATAGCTGCAAGCAAAGTTTGGGGAGTTTGACTTCCTGTCTTTCAGACTGGAAAATCTGAATACTATCCTGCCATAATTTTTAGGGGAATTATGTTGAAGCATAAATGTGAAGAAGGAAATCTAGGTATTAAAACACTTACACAAGCTAGAACTAAATATAGAAACCCTCAAGATATCTGCAAAAGTTTCTGTCTTATGATTTAAACTATCTGAACTCCTGATTTTCCTACTTCCCACACACTGTTTGTCATAATTTCTTGTGCTAAATTATCAAAGATAAGTTGTAAGTAGAAGTGAAAAAGAAGTTTCACATCATTTAACATAATTAATTTGCAAAAATTATTCAGCCAGATTTCTTCAAATGGATTGGAGTGTAAGCACTTCCAGCAAGAATTATGTTATGTTCAAGTTTCCAATTTGCTTTCCTTATATATTAAGGGAAGGTGAACTTCTTCAATCAATTAAATGTCTACAGAAAAACGGCCCAGAAATTTCAGTACCATAGGTGAATTCCTTTCAAAATAAAAGTGAACACTCAGATAAAAATCACTGTCCAATTTTTTTTCTAAAAAGCCCTGGTATTTGTCTTTCAATGATCTGTCCATATATCTGAAAGTATTCAAATAGCAGAATTACAGGTATGTCCACTCTGTGTTCATTGTTTCATTTCCAATCTTATTTTTCGGGCCCTATTCTTGTTCATTTCACCCATAAGTGTTTTGTACAAGTTGGATCAACATAGAGTTTTCACATTAAATTTTCAGTTTCTAAAAACAAGTTTGGAATTATGCAAGACATGCCCTGCTTTTGGAGAATGTCACAACAGAAGTGCTTATTTTAAAGGGTTTTGAAACACATTCATTATAATAATGCTGCAGCCCTGGAAACCTTAGTACCTTTCTGGCACTGAAAATCCTCACTCTTCCATTTGTGCCATTGCTGAGCACTGATATCATGTGACTTCCCCTTCACTTCTGTGTGAGGGAGATGAAAACAGAACTAATTTCTTCTGATTTATGAAAGGCTTGTTTCACAAATAGGCTTTAGGGAGCACCTTGAAGTATAGAAAAATTACTTACCAAAGGGAATAATAAACTTAATCTACACTCACAAAAGAAGCAAGCAAATATAACCAGGTTCTGAGCCATCTCAGAACTTCCAGAAAATTGGTGTCCCCAAAAGAAGAGCCATTTGAACAGCTAGAGCAGAAGACAGGGAGTAAGCATCATGCACTTCTAGCCACCACTTAGCTATTCTTGTAACTTAAGGTCAGTAAGGATCCTCGAGTCATCTTCAGCCGTGGCTTCCTTACCAAAGCCTCAAAATCCTTACCTAATTAGCCACGTGGGTAGCACTTTAATTTCAGCTTCATCAGGGATTCTGAGGAAATTTGAAGCTAAGCTTGCTCGTTCTCCTGCATGAAAATGAGCACACACAAAGAGTGCACTGAGATACTGCAAGCACAGTGAAGATTAAACATTTTGGCTACAAATGGGAAGCTTGCCACCAACTCAACAACACAAGATCTAGAAAATATTTAGGTTTGAAAAGTGAGTCTACACAGAAGTAAAACTTCATTACTTTGCTTGAGGAGATAAATTGCACTGTAAAAATTTTAAAAGTTGCCTTATGGTTTCATTGGTCAAGGTGTCCCTACCAGCACCAGGAGCTAATGCATTAGTACAACACAGCATGAAGACACATTCTGTATTAGCTGATTTATTCAGCAGGAGCACTGTGGATCAAGTGGAATAATGTGTATNCTTAAACTATTTTTTTTAAATTAAAAAACCGGCAAGAACAATGTCTTTCATATTGGACTGACAGTGGATCCGCATAAGGATGATATTGTCACAGAGTAGGTAAATAAAGGAGCAGACAGGCAATGCAATCTATTTCCTTCAGTATGCAAAAGTGCATCACTTTGGCAATTCTGAAGTAGGCTAGCAGGGAGTCATCCTTTCACCAGACAGTTTGTTACCAACAACTTCACTTAGCTTAATTATATTTTGACTCTTAATCATGTTTCATGAAGCAGGTAGAACTCTTCCTTTTGTATGGAGAATTCTAATGTCATTTATAAAGAATAAGTCTATGAAATGCACAGTTTTCCCTGCAAAATTATATTGCCCTTCATGGTACATTCATGACAGTAATCCAAAGCCTTTCATTTCTCTCTCTAGTTGTAGCTCTGCAGGTTCTAGCAGCTATGTCAGAAGCAAATCCATAAAATCTGCTGAGGTGAATTGTAACGTTCTACTGCAGTTATCTGTAACAATATTAAAAATGCTGTGGTATTCTAAAATATCTTTTAGTGCAAATAAATTCACTTCATTATCATTCTGCCTCATATATACTAGCAAGTACTAGAAATCCAACTTCACAGAGCAGCCCAGAAGTTTGTGGCAGAAAAAGTTTGGGAAGCTTTTTGGTAGAGTTAGGTATGCATGCCTCTAAGATTAATGGAAAATATGATATCATTCCCTATATAGCTATGAAAATTCTAGTCAGGTATTAAAAATAAAAAATAGGACAAGAGTTACCATAGTGAAGAATAACTGCATCAGATTTTTCACATTTTTTTAAAACCTGCTTTAAGTCTGCATTGTCAAAGTCATCACAGATGAGGACACCAAATTTTTCATGTTACTATGCAAGAAATAGCAAAAATCACTGTAGGAAATGGAATGGTAGTGGCAGATATTTGCTATCAGCACAGTACAGTGGTGCATCTTTAGAAAGGCTGGACACCCTCCCTGTTTCCTGTTTCCCCAGCACAAAGCTTGAGAGAGAAGCCTTGCACTTTAAGAGGTGAATTTCACTCACCTTTCATATTTAACTGAAGCAAGCCCTATAATGTTTACCACCTTGTTGCCGTAACTGTTTTTTGAATAAAGGTCCCTGTGACAGTAGAAAAAAGTAAAACTCTACAGACTCTGAAGGATCAAGAAAATAAGTGTTCTTAATTTCACTAGCATTAATGTCTTTTTTTTCTCAGTCCATATTTTTCTTCATATTTCCAGGAAACTGAAACACTGAAAATTTAGTTGTGGCTCTTGACTTTTTATTAGCTTAAAAAACAAAGCCATTCAAATGTCGCACTTGACTGCAACATATTTGTATAAATCTCAATCCCTACCCACTCACAAATCTTAAAATTCAAAATAACTTTTCACTTTTCAGGTTTTGGAATGGGGTTTGAACAGGGGAAAAATGAGTGCCTTGGTAGCACTGTTCCTTTTTGTCTGTCAGTTCCTGCACATCTCATGTCAGCAGTCTGAGGAGCATGGGGGTGTTTCTAGCTGTCTTTTTACCTTGCAAGAGAGGTGCTGAATACAGAGGGAGAAGGGCTGTGCTGGTGGACCAATGGGGAGAGCAGGATAACTGCTGAAATTAGCTAGAATGTTATAAAAAGCAACAGGAAACCTGCTGAGGGCCTTGTAAATGAAGATATGACAAGATGAAAGAGAAGCAGCTGGGGACAGTTTTATATCTTAGGAAACAAATCCTGTTTTCGTGTCTTAGCCACAGCTTGTCACCTGAACATGCATATCATGGTCTTGACTGGTTTTGTTTACTGCCTCTCTGGTGCCCTTTACCTCTTCCATGGGCAAAGACTTTGGGCCTCGACTTGGCTACAGCTGAGCAAGACTCTGTAGCACCCTTAGAAAACAGATTTATACTTGGTGAGGATCTGGCTTCCTACCTTGTCACTGAAATAGGAACAGGAGCTATAGCTTTTAAAAGGATCACTTATTACTGACAGTGAAGCAGCCAGAGTGACCAGAGTAGTTGAAAATTGGTGTCTCAGAAAAGCAATTTGGGGATTTCCAGGCATTCTTTTAAGTGCTATATTTGTGCCAAATGAGGATTCAAAATGCAATTGAGAAAGCTCTTCTAAGGCATATTCAGGTGTCTCTCAACAGAAGGACATTAGCTGAAGGAAGGAAAAACTGCAGAAAACAGTCAAATTGCCTAAGAAAATTGAGCAGTCAGAAAGCCCATTAAAGCCCACAGCATTCTGGTGTACAGCAGAAACTGCTGGCTGAAATGGAGCAGAAATCTTCCCACAGCAATTCTCTGGGCAGTGCAAATACATCTTTCAGCCTCAGAGCACATTTTGCCAGAGAACACTCTGCCCTGTTTGTTCATTACCAGCTGTTAGCACCCTTCCTCCCCACTCCACCAGTCCAGGGAGCAGTGATCAGTCACTGGTACCACAGACACCAGTGCTTAAACCTTCACGCAATATGCAGCACCTCATTTCGAGGACCAAAATGATCAGAAGCAGCAGGAGAGGTGCAGAGGACAGGGTAAGAGCAACTACAGAAAGGAAGCAAGGCTGTCATGGAGCAACCAGAACCTATTATGTACAATGTGTCAGGAAAAGTTGAGTAAAGAAAGGTACAAAAGCAGGGTTGACAATTAGAGTGTTTCTTCAACAAAAAAACAATGAGGGTCAAACTAGCTGACTCTCCCAGGGGTCAAAGGGTCAAAGGGAGATGCTGAGAAATAGCTTGTCTGACTAGGAAGCAAGCCAGACCAGGAGGAAAGGAAAAAGCCACAGACAGGGTCACCAACATGGCAGAGAACCATGGCCAGTAGCAGCAAGGCAAACACAATCATCATAAGACCTTAACACTTTCCTGAGAGGAGTATGGAGAGAATGAGCACAGAAACTGGATAAAGTCTTTTGCAGTTTTCCCAAACTTATTTTTCATTCTACCACAATGTAATGCATTCATATCAGATAGAAACCAATCTTTCAAAGTTTTCTAATCTCCTCTTAACCTAAAAATGGGAGAGAAAATATATCTTCCTCTGCAGTACCTTTAGATTTCTTTCTTTCTTTCTATTCATCAAAATCCCAGGTCTTTTTAGTCTTGGGAAATGTCCCTCATATTTCATTCTCTCTGAATGCCAATCACAGGTTGCACCAGATAAATATTCTTACGATATCAATGACTAAATCCTTCTTCTGTGAAACTTAACCATGCTGGTGTGTGAAGAAGAGAAACCCACTTTTACTAACTCTGCTGATTTGTCTCCAACAGAGGATGTTGTCTCCTCTCCCTTTCCTGTAAAGGGCGTCTGTGTGATTCTCCAAACACATCTCCCATATTTCACAGATATTGGGACAGTGTATGGGTCAGCCAGTGATGTAGCATGTTAAAGTATTGAGGGAGATGAGAAAAGGACTCATCTGCTTTTCTTCTCTGTGTCTCAGCCTGTGCAGGATAGTCTGGGAACCCTTTTGTGCAGAGGACCTCAACTGTGACCTCACTGTGCTCTGCTGTGCCTTTGAGGTCCATTCAAGCCTAGCAAGCTCCTGTAGTTTACAACCTTCTGACTGTAGAGTTTCCCTGCCTCATGAGGTTGCAAAAGTCTTATGCAATTGCACAGATTGAGAGAAAGCAACAGAAGGCTTAAAGAGCTTGGATAAAAGTCATATGGACTTGGCACTTCTAAGTATACTACTTTGTTAGGGTAGTGAGGATCTTAGCATATAAATGACAGAAGGGCAGCTTTTACTAAACACAAAAAAAAAAAGAGAAAAAAACTAGTCTGAGACAGGCAGCTTAACTGTTTTCTGCAGGCCTAAGCCTGAGGAATAAAAAGAAGTATGAAAACCAGTAACCTTTCCCATCGGGGTCAAGTGGTTGTTAAAGTGGTGTCTAGACAATCTTTTCTTCTGTCCTCTGCCTGCTTTTCAGCTGATTCATAACATCACAAACATCAGCCTGGATCTCCCCAATACACTTTGTGATAACAGAAAAATATGCAGCATAGTAGTTACTTTATCCAAGCATACAAGAATTTTTTTCCTTTTTTTTTTCCCTCGAGTACTCTGTATTTTTTTTAATATACTCTTCCACTTTCTAAGGAAGAACTATTTATAAATTACATTTCTCTGGAAAGAATAACAGTAAGAATAATTTCACATGGCAAGCTTGACATGCCAAAAAAAAGCAAATCTTTATGATGTAGCCCTTAGCAAAATTTTGACCAACCACTAATTATATTTTAAAAAGCTGAATGATAATATATATATGTATGTGTATATATATATACACACACTTATTTATTTATTTATAAAGACCTGTGGTTAAGTTAAATCTGCACAAAGAATCTAATGGTGGCCCCATGGCAGGATGGGTGAAATGTGAGTGGTCTGCAATATCCCTGTGCCAGGGGCTGTCCAGTTAATGCAGGTGGTTACTCAGGGCTTAACTGGGGGAGGCTGAAGGAAAAGTAGCTGGAAGAGCCTGTTGGAGCTGAAGATGGATATGGTTTTTGGAGTCTGTTCTCACAGTCCTTGCCTAGATGACCTCTGTCAGGGTTTATGAAGCACCATAAGGGAGGCTGTGTCAAGTGCTGAGATGGAAGAAAGGAAGAGGGAGCCAAGAAAAAGGTATCAAGGGAAGAAACTGGAGAAAGGGAACTAGGATTATTCATATTTTGTCTCTCTAAACAGCAATCTCTTGTGGAGAGATCCATGTCTTTCCTTGTGATTACAGGAGAGCACTGCTTAAATTACTATCTGCCATTTAACTTTAATAAAGGCCTGGACCGATCAGCTTTGCATGCATTGCTGAGATGCATCTGGATAATATTTGTCTGATCTAAGTATTTGTCTGTCTCCCAAACCAGATAAGCAGCAGTTTGCTGATGGAATAGCAGAGTCTTGGATCTTTGTCTTGCATCTACCAGTTCAGTCTCAGGACATACCAAGTATTTTGATAGTTCCTCTCCAGTTGTCTCCTCCACAACTTGCTGCAGCAGAGACAACAGAGGGGTTACCAAGCCAAGAAAATGACACCACACCTTCTTTTTCACAGAATATGTATTATATATAATATATATTATGTATAATATATATACTGGTTTTACCCTAATAAGTAAATCAACATCAGAAAGAACATCTGCACCACCCCCTCTGTCTGATCCTCTCTCAGCAAAACTACCGGTGTCCGCTTTTTGATCCTTAAACAGCAAAACTGAAAATCCAGCCTTTGTAATCTTCAATTGAGCCGGTTGGTAAAATGCAGATGCAAAGAATGAGATGTCTTGCCATTGGCTGTAATGTAAATCTAAAGACACTAAGCCCTCAGAGATACATTAAAGTCAGAGAGCCTGTCAGGAAGGCAGATGGCAAAATAAACAACTTGGGGATAAAAAGCACTAAACCCCTTGCTGGCACTTAACAGTAACATGGGTAGGACAAATCTCACCAGGGTAGGGAACATTAACAGACTGTTTGTGACAAAATGAAATAAAATTATTTGAATTGACACTTACGTTCTCATAAATCTGACCAACGCCTCTATTACTGTTTTTATCCGGGACTTCAGCCTTCGCTTGGGATGCTGAAAGCTGCTTGCATAAAGGAGCCAGGTATATGATGGAGCCCAGCATCCCTGACACAATTCACTTTCTCCAGAGACTCCTATTTCCTGGCATGCAGGGGGCCTCCCCTTGCAGACCACAGCCTTTGTTCACAGCTGCCAGCCCATTTCTGGCAACCCTCTGTCCCTGCAGGTGTTCTCTCTTGCAAGTGTGCAGGGCCGAGGCTGTCCAGGGTTTCATTGCTGCCTCTCCCTCAGCTTTTTTCAGGGGTAGATTCCTTTCTTTCTTTTTGTGATTATCCATCAGTCTGTTTTCTACGTCAAATCCCAGGAAAATCTACAGCTGATTAATCCCACATTTCAGATCCTGCCTGCTATGTCAGCTACTGTGTAATTGAAAAGGAACTGAATTACCTCCTCCATGAATTCAGAAATGTGGCTGCTGTGTAAACCCACACCTGTTGCCTTTCTAATGCTATATGGCACATGTTACAGACCATGCTGGTCTCAGCAGGACACTCTGATCTCAGGCTGTGATTGCTCAGGCCTCCATTTGAACACTCAGCTGCCTCAGGTTTCAGCAGGTGTCTCACCTCCTGTGGTTCAGGTGCACTTTCCTGGGAGCTGGTCTGATTTCACAGTGAGAGACAGCTCTGTCCCTGGAGAACTGTAGAAGGAACAGGCATAAAGGGAAAAGTGGCTGCTTTTTACTGCTTCCCTTAGTGCTTTACTCTACCAGCCACCCTCCATGTGCTCACCACTATGTGGGGTGCCAGAAGACCTGCTGTGCCCAGTGAGGAGAGGAAGAGCCTTGTTGCAGTGCCTGTATTTTGTATATCTTACCAAAACAGAGTTTCTCTTGGTTTTGTTCTTCTTTTTTGAATATCCCTTTAAAGAAACCTCAGCAATTAAAATACAAAAACCTACTCCAGAGATCTAGCCAAGAAAGATAATTTCAGACCAAGATTAAACCCTGCTTCTTTGTTTCTGTCCCTAGAATCTTCTTGCTGCCACATGGGTAATTGCAAAAATAGGGCTCCACCAGCTAAGCTGACCAAGAAGACAGAAACACAGAAATCTCTGCAGCCTCTGACATTTGCCTAAATAACTCTAGCGTCCTTTACCAGCATTGCAGTAGCCTCCAGGGGCCTGCTCCAAGTCCATTGGCTTCATTGTCCCTTATTGACTTAGTCCAGACTTCCAGAAATTTTTCTAAGCCTGGAAGGATGAGTATAGTACAGATGAAAAAGCCAAAATAACATGAGTGTGCTGATGAGAAACAGAATAGCCTAGAGCCTTCCATCTCTAAGCTGCTGATGTCTGTGTGGTTAAAAATGAACTACCTAGGGCTATATGAACCCCTGGTGTTAGTCTGAACAATGTATTCACATCCATTTACCTGAAATCTAAATTTGGTTTATTGCATTTCATAACCACACAGAAGATGACAGTATCTCTTTAATGCTGAATCAGAGCAAAAAGTTTCCAATTTTTATGCATATCAGCACAAAAGAAACCACTTCCACTTACCCAGGAGTACTGTAGATCCATATCAGTTAGGGAATATGTAAGATGTGGCTGATGAGAAGAGCAAGTACAGTTTTCCCATTCTTCTATTTTTGAAATTAAAAAGTCACAAGGACAGAGCTGGTTGTCAGGAAACGACTTCCAGTCACTCCACAAGTGAAATTCAGTTTCGGAATGAATAGAAATAGTTCCTAAGTTGTTAAGTCTGGAAGTGTATGAGCGGCCCAGAGAAGCAGAAATAAAATCCGCCCTGGTCTCTGTCTCTTCTTTTCTCCTTGTGTTATCTTTCCACGTCTTCTTTTCCTGAGGTTTTGTCAGCTTCATGCAAGAAGTTAGTGCTTCCTCATCCTCTTCAGAGAGATAAGCATCTTCTAAGGTATCTTTAAAAATGTAAATACTTGTTATAGTATGTTGCAATTCACAGAGAAAGTTGCACAATTTTTTTTTAATTTACTATCTGTCTTTCACACTATATAATGAAAAAGCCAAGGACTCCATTAAAAAAAATAACAACAAAAAAACTCCCACAAAAAAAAAAAAAAAAAAAAAAAACAAAAAAAAAAAAAAAAAAAAAACAAAAAAAAAAAAAAAAAAAAAAAAAAAAAAAACAAACAAACAAAAAAAAAAACAAGCAAACAACCCCCCCCTCCATTATTATGATAATTAGGGAGATGGAAAGGATTTTTTACTGGGTCAGGCATCTGAGCCAAAAGGGAGATTTATTCTCTATTTGGTATATCCATCTTGTTCCCTCAAAGGTGTGGAAAATGTTATTAGTTATGCCCATGAAAATTTGCTAACTGAATGTCATATAGCTGATAGTTTCAGAGAACATAAGTTGAGCTGGAAAAGTTCAGGAAGCTTTCCGGGCTATTGCTCTCCCACCCCTTGTATGTATGTGTAGGGATTTTAGCAACAAAGTAGTTGCTAAAATCCCTGTTTCCTCAAGTGTTTCAGCCCAAGTAGTAATTTGGCTGGAGCAGTAGTTCAACAGTTAGTTTAAACATGTTTTGCTAATGCTGGATTATAAATAATCATATAAACAAGTGCACTGTACAACACTGCTAAAATAATCTTCGCAAAACAAGTTCAGGGGAGGAAGTGTTGCAGTTAGATCAGGAATGTATAGGAGAGTCTAGAAAATCAGCTGAGACCAGAATCAGTTCAGAATTCCTGGGTGTTACAACACTGGACACTCAGGTATGATGAGAGACTGACTTACTTATCATACTCAGAGCTTCCTGCACTCACAGATGCCACTGACCCATGGATTAGCACTGGAAATTATCTTCCAGTTTGTGATTTTTGCCTTGCTGACCCGAAATGTGATGCAAAACTAGGAAACCCAAAGTGTCCCCAGCACCGAGGCCCCGCTGTTATACAATTCTATTTATCTAGAATCCCCACTTGCGAGAAACACTGTTACAGAACTCCAGCTAGTGTGACAGGAAACAGGTTTTCACACTAGGAGGAAGTCAGCGCTGCAGTGGTATCACACTAACATCTCAGCTGGGGGTTGAGAATCGTGGGTGGTGAATGACAGACCAGGACAGCATTGTTTACAGTTATGATCAACCCAGTGTCATTTGCCAAATGTTGGAGAGAATGCTGATGTGATGCTGTACTTACTGAGGGGAACCAGAACGTGCTTGACATCTTCCAAGCTTTGTGCACTTGTTTTCTTTGTTCGGACCAATTTCTGCAGTCTTTTTAATGTTCCCCTGGACTCAGCTTTATTGTCTGGTTCTGTACCCTGCCAAAAAAAGGAAAAGAAACAAAAAACAATATTTAAAAAATAAACAAAACAAACAAACAAACAAAAAGGAAAAAAAAAACCAAACAAATCAAACCAAACAAAAACCAAACAAACAAAAACTCCAAACCTCAAAAACAACAACAAACAAAACCCAAAAAAACCAAACAAACAACAACAAAAAAAAAAAAAAAAAAAAAAAAAAAAAAAAAAAAAAAAAAAAACCAAAAAAAAAAAACTAAGACCAAGAAAGACATTAAAATCATTCAAACAAACCCTAGAAAATGAAAGCTAACGGTAACATAGTGTTTATCTTGAGAATTACACAGTGTTGGATTCAAAGAACTGATCGTTGACACATTGCTTCAAAAATCAGGCTTTTCCTTGCTTCGGACTAATAGTTAAAAAAAGAGGAAAAGGCAACTTAGAAGAAACCTCAAGCCTAGGCCAGTGTTCATATTGCTGTTTACATATTACTTTTATTGAATACCTGAGCTTTACTGAATACAAGCAGGACCTAGTGAAATAAACATATACCCACATCCCAAAAAATCTGAAACTGCTTTTTTCTTTCAGGAGTGTTAAGATAAAATATTCTTAGTTACATAATATATTATTAATTTTGTTGTTGTTATTATGTGTCTAGATACATCTCTCTGGGCTATCTTCATGGGTGATATAAATCACACTGGTGCTGACAGAGCCTATGCTGACTTCTTTCGTTAGGGATATGACCCTAGGAATCCTCCTTCTTTAATCACAACAATGCAGAAGTTCCCACAGTGGATAGCACTTGGGTTTAGACTCCCTCAATCTCAGCAGCATGCTACATTCCATGAATATTCTGGAAACTTAGAATCAACCACAGGCACAGAGCAGGAAGCCAGAGAGTTAACACCTCTTCGTGTCTCCAGTGTCTCTTTTAGGTCACAGCTTCTTCGTTTTGCCGTGAATTTCACAGCTATCCCTGAAAGCTGCACCTCAGTCTCAAACTGCCACAAACTGAACTTGCTACAGATGAAATTAAAACTAAAAACACTTTCCAGAAGTTCAGCTGATGACCTCCAGCTACTGGTTACTGTCCAACAGAGAGGATGTGCACACAGGTAGACCACCCCCTAGGACAGAGTGTGGACATCAGCTCGTCAGCACCAACTGTTCTGCTGTGCTTTTCCTGTCCTTCACCTGTGTGTAGATTTCTTTCCTCTTCCAAATTCAAGATAGCAGGAATGCATTTTTACCTTAACTAACGAGAGAAACTGAGGTGCAATTTTTTCAGTCTCTCATTGTGAGATGTCTTTGCAAAATAAATCACTGTGGTTTAAAATGCTGTATTGCTCTCATATTAGATCTCTTGTAGCAATAATAATTTGTTCACTTATAAGTAACGACACAAAAGCAACATGATGGCTTTGATTTATGATCTGGGATTTCCATCATGGAGACATCAAGATAAATGGAAGATAATCTATTCAGATAATTTCATTAATGGCAAACTCTAATCCTCTTTTCCTTAAAAGCACTCATTTCATAGAGTCTATTGTTAGGGAAAAGTCATAAGTGCTTAAATAATAAATGCAGTAACTCTCTTTCATGGAGAAGAAAGCTCATGCAGTATCAGCTGGTGGTGAGACAGCTTTTAAATTTAGAGTATTTCATTTTGGCTTACCTAAGCAATCAAATATGGAATTTTATCTGCCTATCCAAACATTCTTTGATGTAGAAACCAGACAATCAGGTGAACTGTGCTTTGCCCCAGTCTATAAGCAAAGCTATCTATAAGGAAAGAATTCCCGCAGGAACAAGAACCAAGAATATTATTGATTTCCCTGCTTAATGGGTTTTAGTGATGAAAAATCATGTCACATCACAAATCAAAATGAATTGTGTAAAAAAATAAATCACAGGCTGCCCTTCAGTTGCAAATAATTTGCATGAAGTGTGCAGGAATACTTAAGTACAAAAAATACACATTTTAAAAATACACTTCTAAAATGCATTACAGAAGAAAGACCTGAATTGTGTCTGATAAACTGTTTCCAGTTTATAAAAAGGTATTTTAAATACCTTAGAAATCTTCGCACAGTGAGATGTTATGAGGATTAACCTCATGACAGAAATACAGCAATTTGGAAGCTAAGTGTAAACCACTGCTGGTCAGATTCCTGCAATCTCAGTCCTGTTGAGCACTCTCTTTCCTGGGTGTAACTACATTAATTTCAATAAAACTACTTGCACAGCATGTCACTTCTCAGCATAAAGAATTTAGTCATGGCACAGTCTAATCTCTGTGATTTTTCTTCAACTGCTTTGCCTTTCCCAAAGTGCAATTATTTAATCATGAATACCGATGCACTTAAATTCAGAGTACAGAAGACAGAAATTAATGTGTGTGTATTGTGTCCACAGTGTTATGGAACCATAAAAATGTTTGGGAAGTTTCAGTAAAAACACAGCTGCACATAACTAATATTAAAATGGTATGTGAGCATAGACAAGTTCTTGCTCTCTTTAAAAGAGTTCTGTAAAACACACCAAATTTGGATAAATCTTCTGTTAAAAAAATGTCTTTAAAGTCATGGTTGACCAGTGAGAAGCACTGTGCAGACTTCTTTCATGTGCTCCTGCCCATATACATCTGATCTTTAAATATTGCCATCATGTTGGTCTGGTACTCCAACTAATTTAAAATGAGTGTAGAGTCAGACTGAGCAGCCTAGGATAACAGGCAGATTCTGTCCTGAGAATCACAGCAATAATACAATATTCTATAAATGATAAAGAAATATCATGACTAGTAGCAGAGCAATAATAAGGTATTTGGCAGAAGACAAAGAGGTATCATGATTAATAACATGGATATGGATAAAGATCTTTCCCTTTTGGAGAGGGAACATATAGCACAGGAAAAACCAGCCTGTTCTTCCCAGCTGCTGGTGGAAAAAATAAACAATTTTCATGGCAACTCACCATTTCACTGTTACCAGGCACACCTGGATTGTGAACTCGTGGTGGGATCCATTGCTCATAGTTTATCACCTAGACGGTAAGAAAAGTAAAATAAAATTTAAAAAAATACAACTTGCATAAGATAAATAAGCATAATTAACATCATGTAATTGAATCACAGAATCACAAGGTTGGAAGAGACCTTCAAGATCATCAAGTCCAACCCATGCCCTGACTCCTCAACTAAACCATGGCATTGAGTGACACATCCAGTTATTTTTTTTAAACAAATATACATAAAAGCTCAGCAGTTTTTCAGGCTGGTACTGTGTGGGTATGAAAGTAAAAGACTGACATACACCCACTGCCACACACTGAAATTATTTTGGTACTGATCTGTCTTGATTTCCTCAGTTATCTTGGACTCAGCAACATCCTGGAGACATCCCAGTGAAAGTGTTACCATGGCAGAGTTGTGCATTACAGTATGGGATCCTTGGATCTCATCCTAGATCTTGGCTTTCCGTGCTCAATGAACATGAAAGCCAGAGAAAACTTGCTTAGTTTGCCTCATTTTTCCCGGGATGTTGAGCACCAGAGGTGTGAGTTTGAACTGGATTAACAAAGTGGAGAAAATGGGACAATCCTCAGAACTAAGATTATTCAAGATTATTCAAGACAATTCAAGATTATTTCATCATCTGCCCATAAACCATCTGTTAGTCAGAGTGCCCTCAGGAGAGGAACACCAGGGGAATACACCTTCCTTGGGCACTGCTGCAGTCCCCAGGGGCAAGGCTGACAGTGCCTACAGCTCAGCAGGAAAGAGATGAACACTGGCCTTTTTCCTTCATGAATATGAATGGCACGTTGACGGCTGAATGCAACCTAAGAATTTACGTGAGAAATGAGGCATGAAACATTTTTGAAAATGTATTAGCCCAAAGACTGCGTTACTTGATATTTTATGTCCTTCCCAATATGCTACAAAGGCTTTGAGCCATCAAGGGAGCCCTGCTAGACATGAGTAAATAAGAAAAGAGGTATGAGAAATAAATGCAGAAAGTAAAGGCACTTTTTATGGTAAGGTACCATTATTGCAGTAGTGCTCATGCTATATCCCTTAACCTGTGCTTCTATTTCAAGCCCTGTTTTCCAGCACATATAGAATGAATGGAATGAATGAATGTCAGTTTAGGAAATGGAGAAGGATTAAAGCTTTTGTGAAGCACTCAGGGAAAATTTTCTGCTTTCTCTTCTTTTTATTTTTTTTTCCTTCAACAAGAGGAAAAGAAATCTAAGGTGTTCATCTGTGCTATTTACTCCTGCTTGTAAATTTGCCTCTGTCCTAGCACACAGAACCACAAACTCCCACAGACCAGGTGAGGTAGGAATGCACTTCTGGGGATTGTCTAGTTTAGCTCCCTGCTCAGAACTGGCCACCAGAGCAAGTTGCATAGGTCCATCTCCTGACAGGAATGTCTTCAAAGACTAATTTCTCATATCCTCTCCAGGAAGCTTCATCAGTGTCTGGTCACCTCATACTAGAAGAGTGTTTCCTTTATGTTAAGTGAAGTTTCCTGTATGTCAGTTTGTGCTCATTGCTCCATCACATTCCTGGGAGCAGTGGTCTGTAATTCCCTGGACTTTCTGGGACAGCTCAGTTGTGTGAGCTATCCCACCCAGTTTTGCGGTCCTGAGGCTGCAGTTGTGCAATTGCATGCAGATTTCTAATTCCTCCTGTCTGTTCCCCATGCTGTGTGCATCAGGAGACAGGCACTTCCTAAGGACACTCATTTGTGCTGATTTTGCAGAAAAAGAGCTTCCCCCATAATGCTGTGCTCTCAGCATTTCCTTGTTTGTGTGTATAATGTACTGCAGCCAATGAATACAGATATAGTAAGACTATTTTGGAAGTTTATAGGAGAATTCATCAATGTTACCTTGATGATAATGAAGACAAGAGGTGACAATCACTAAAATTCAATGTAATGCCATTAAACCTGAAATTTTTAAAAAGCAAGTTCAATAGGTCTTAAACTGATAACAAAGTTTGGAGAGACCCAAGTTCCTACAGTTCATCATTCATGCACCTGAAAAAAGGCATCTTCAAATGCTTTGGGAAGAAAAAAAATAAAAATTAAAAAAAAAATGGTAGTTTGCTTTTAAAATGGGGCAAATGGTTCATGGGGAAAAGTTTTAAGGGATTTTATGGTAACTTATACTTAAAGCAAACATAGGCCTTATTCCCTTTTTCTCCCCATAGTCTGTCATGTCTGAGGAATGACCTCCAGGATCTTTACCAGGAACCAGTCCAAAAGCTTCATGGCAGGATACGGGCAGAAACAGAGATCCCTCACACTAAGGGAAGAACTATTGTAGGAAATCAAAGAATAATCAGACAATAGTTACAAAATGAGAGAAAGAAATGAGAGAAAGAGAATGAGAGATGCAAAAGAAAACAGAGTTCTTTTCTCCTTTCCTTCCTCCCCAGATACTCTTTTGTCAGCTGGGAGAGGAGGTAATCATGGGAACAAACTAACAGTGCAGAGACAGAAAAATTCCTGAGGGAAAGCAGGAGAAACCTGGGACACACTGACTTTGCAGGCACCAAATATGGTTGTCTGCCCCCTGATATGCAGATCATTTGACTCTTTTTTTTAACTCACATCTCGACTTTGACCTACACTGGAGCTGAGCACTGCCTAAAAATTGAGTCTTCACAGTTCTCTGTCTTATCTCAGATGCCTCGAGGGTGATAAACATACATTTTTTTCTTGGTTTTAACCTAAACATCTAAAAGGACTCCTGACATTGAATAGAAACAACAGAGGAAGCTCAGCTCTGAGCTTTTTCTAAAGTTGAATGCTCACCTTGAATTTAAAACTTTTCTGCAAAGGAAAATTTGATAGATTTTCAGCTTCTAAATAATTTTATTGTATTAATTTCTCATTTAAAGAACACACACATATACATGTGTGTGTTGCAATTTTTAGTCCCAAACTGGGTAAACTGTTATGTCCTGTGAAATCAGCAGAGCTAAGCTGGTTTGCCAGAGATAGGAACTGAAGTAAAATACTATCAGAGCAAACACTGGACTGGAAGTGAAATAAAACCCAAACACCAGCCTTTCCAATTCCAGAGCAACTACTCCTTCTCCTCACCTCTGCTGTTCACCAGCTGATGTGTTGTTACCTAGTTTTATGTTGTTGCTATGATTATGCAAACCCAGGGCTCAGAATTCACTAATTCCTCATGCCAGTGGGATGACTAATACAGATTTAGGAAGAAGAGATATGGTATATGTGTACAGAAATTCAGAAAGCACTAGGATGCATATGCCAATATGGATCATGCAAGACAGATCTAAACACTTAGTATAGATCTCGCCAGACACAGCTCTAGCACATCAGTTTAGCAAAAATATATTCACTCAGGGAAGGAAAGGGTTTTCTAGGCAATGAAATCCATATGGCCTGCATAAGAAAAATCATGAACAACTTTGGAAGTCACCAGAGTCTTCTTTTAAAATCAGCTTCTTAAATACAGAGGCATACTGAGTATGAAGTTGAAGCTAGGCAAATGCTGAATGGAAACAACAAATGAAATTTTATTTGAATGAAAATTTAGATTCTGAAAAAAAAAGAGTAGTTTTTTCACCTGACATGTTGTTTCTTCTATCTTCTTTCCTTGGAGCAAATGTATTCCATCAGCAATAATATTATCTTCTGTGAATTATGACCAAAAAAGAGAAAACATGCTTTGAAATGTCCTGCTTTATGTTTCTATGAGGAATATCATTTGAATTGCACTTGATGTTTTGAGCTGACATTTTGACTCTCTGAAGTTAATCTTATATCATTCAAGTATACATTTATCTTAAACCGCTTTGAACGAGACTGCAGAACAAACTGACAAACTGACTCACAGAAAGAAAACTCATTCGTGCTTATTTCTTCTTCTGTAGTCAGTTCTCAGTTTACTAACACAAAACTCCACTGTGACTTTCCTCTTGCCCTGCTAATTCACAGCAGCAAAGTCTAGAGTATTCATATGGAAAATGAATGGCAAAAATGATCTTTTCAACTGAGATCTGTTTATCTTAGAGTAGATTAGCAGTTGCTTTCAAAGGATGAATGTCCTCCCATCTCTTCCAACAAATGAATCTTTGGATGGGAAGAGTATTAACCTTCACTGCCACAATGAGCAATTGTCAAACAAGGTCAAAATTATTTCAAGCAAGCTTACTTTGAAAGATCTACTTTTACTCCCAATCTTAAGGCAAAGCACCCACCACAGTGCAACTGTAGGACAGCCCTGGTTATTAGATTCCATCAGAACAGATATCAGGAGCACTCAGATATTTTGCAGGGAGAAAAAAAAACAAAACATTAAATATATCTGCTAATCACACCACATTTTCTAAAGTCACTAGAAAACAGCAGGAATGTGTTGGTGTTTTTTCTCATTAATCCTAATTTGGCATCTTTATTGCTTCTGTGGAATACCTTACAGCATCAGTAGTTCTCCTGTTTGCAAAAGCACAGCTTACTTAAAATATAGATCCACAAAAGCTGCACGGCTTACTTAAAATATGGATCCACAAAAACTAACTGCAGGCAGGCGAGACTGATTGCATTGTATTCCCTACAATTAACAGGAAAAGAAAGAGCAATTCAGGGAATAATTCTGAGTGACTTAGATTCTCTAGCTATCACATGGAAAAAGTGTCTGAATGTGATGATTAAAATTTATATTCAAAGAAGCACAGAAGATCCTGGTCCACATTTTGTCTTAAGCACCTACAAATCTCCCTGAAGTCGCTGAGGGCCTGGTGCCTGACAATCTGGTTGTTTATTTCATTATGTAGCTAGCTGGACTTCCAGGAGCACCATAACTCATGTTAAACAGTGCTCATGCAGCACCAGATTAACATAACTTGGTTCTTTCTGGTCCTCAGGATAGCTTATTTTCATCCCCTGCAGGTATCTCTGTACACTACTGTCCCCATGCTCTGTGAGTTACTCTGGAAATTAAATCTTGCCATGTTCAGCTCTTTGCCCCAAAGTCCTCCTACAGTCTAATCAAAAATACTATTATTGAGTAGCTCCTTGCTGCTGAATCACAAACAATTGTGGGGCAACAGATAATGCACTTAATCTGAAAGACTAGATACAGTGACACTGCTTTTGACGTAATATTGTTCAGACCCAAAATAAAACAGCAAGTAATTAAAGCAAACCTTAGTGGTTCCCTCCAACCACAATGTCTTTTGTTACCCATAATAACCTGCAACCACAGTGCTCCTACCTCTTGCTTTGATCAGCTCTCTAGCCCACTGAATTTTGGAATAAGGTATTTGTGTAGGAAAAAAAAACAAACAAAACAAAACAAAACAAGAAATCCCCAACAAAAAAAAAAAAAAAAAAAAAAAAAAAAAAAAAAAACCCAAAAAAAAAAAAAAAAAAAAAAAACCAAAAAAAAAGCAAAGCAAACAAAAAAAAAAATTGCTATAGGTATAAATGAACTTCAAATAGAGCCACAGCATTCTTGTCTTCCTAGTATGGCAAGAGTTGCCAGTCACCCTCCTGTAGAATGAAGTAGGAGGATTGGAGAATTACATCCACTGGCTCTGAGAGGTGTCAGTTCTTTCCTGTTTGTCTCCATAGTCTTACATGGAAGCCTAATGAATGTGACTTCCACAGTCAACTTTTCAACAATGATGCTTTTAGGCTGGCAGATCTCATGCTGATGATTTGGGCTTGGCCTTGTGAGCAAAGGCAGGTGTTTCCACTATTGTGTCTGTGGGATAGATATGAGTTCACTGCATTTTCATCCTGGAAAACTTGGGGTTTTAGATGTAATAATACACATGTTGTCATCAAGGGCTTCATCCAAAGGCTACCGGCATCTGTGGATGCAAAAACAATTATTTCAGTGAGATTTGAGACAGGTCAGTGGATACAGCTCAGAAGTAAGCAGAGGAGTCTATGGTGACCACAATACATGGCTTTTTAAATCTAACAGAAATTCATTTTATGCAATAGACTTGCAGACCTTGAAGGATTATCTCCATTAAGAGAAAAGTTTGATCAATAGTGATGAATTATCTTGATCAATAGTGAGACACTGTAAATCTCCTTGCAAAGGTTTTGACCACTGTGTGAAGGGGACTTCCCTTGAAATAATTTTACTGCAGTAGGGGAAAGAGAGATTTTTATTTAGCTGCCAGCTTTGCTTCCTGTTCCCTCTGGGCCCCTGCCCTTCAATTACAACACTTGTCAGCTTTTAAAATATGCACTACTTCTTTTGCATGTTTTGGATATTTAAAAGGGTAAAAAATGCCTGGAGTAGAAAAGACTTTGGAGGAAGGTCAAAAAGTCCTGCTTTCTCATTCAGCCTCTCCCCACTTCCAATCTGGCAATCTCTGTAGTATCATTGGAACAATAATTCCAAAATAGTTTTGGTTAAAAGTTTTGGTTAAAAGTAAGACTCATCAGAGAGAAATGCCTAACATTTCTTCCACTTATCATTAGAACCTGTTCCTTGCAAGCCAATGACACTGAAGGTCCCTTTTCCCCTCACTAGTTCAGTACAAGAATTCCTCTAAATCTTCCTGTCATCTCTTATTTGTGATACTCGTTCAAGAAACCAAGTTTTCCCATAGATGGGCAAAATGCAATATGTATTGCAATTTCAGATCAATTTCCAAACATTTAAGAGTTTAACTTCAAGTGGTGAAGTAAATGAAATTCAGAAGGAAAGTTGGCACCCTGTCCTTTGCTTTCTTTGACATATCCAGGTAATAGTGGAATCTCCTATCAGGGGATGATCTCTAGACCATTTGTGCAGGAGACATTCCCCCTTTTTCGGTTTAAATTGAGAACAAGTCATACTTCCACTTTAATCTCACACATCTTGGTTTCTGCTTCTGCTGAGCCTTGTCTGGTTAAGCAACAGTAAGAGAGCTACCTTAACTTCAAAAAGCACAAATATAAATCCATTCCTGGAAGCAACATCAAGCAGATTATTAAAGCATTTTGATTTTTAAAGTACAGTTTGTGTTTAAATAGGTGAGGTGACTGCTCGCTTGTTAATACTCAATGTTATTTTAATTAATTTATATTAGTTCTCTCTTAAGCAGCGTCATTAGCAATTCCCCATGCATCAGCTGTAATGTTGCTTTAAAAAAAGTTAGTCAGAACAGGTTTAGAAAGAGAATCAGACAAAGTACTTGCATCAAAAATTTTACCAACTCTCTTTTGCACCTGCCACAGGAAGTTTCTCCTGAGAAAAATTGGATATCCCTGTTGGGTATCTGGAGCTGTGTAAAACATCTAGGAAACAGGGATTACTACAGCTGGCAAGCTCAACACAACACAACTATGGTAATTTACTGTCGGCAAAATCTCCTTTGGCCCATGGTCTAAAGAGTGAATTGGTCATAGAGTGTGTTCTTAGCTTCCCAGTTTCAAAATAAGCTTTATTTTAACTACTCTTTCTCCCCTTGAGGACAAAATAAATCTCTAAAAGACCTGACAAATTATTTAGCTGGATTATTGGTGAAAAATGAGAAATTTTCCTAGGTGCCCTTTTAAATACTTTGTTGAAAATGCAAAATCAGCTGAAATATGTTTAGCAATTACCTTCAAGCTGGCAGTGCCTTCTGATGTACGAATCATTCTCCGGCTTCCTGGAACCCTGCCAAAGTGTGCCATTCACATTTTTCCTGTCTAAAGTAAAAGCACAGAGAGCAGTCACCTGAATTCATAGCAAACCTGTGAAATAACAGGAAATTCTATAAAAATAGTATCAGAATGCAAATCAAACAAGCTTGCAGAATACGGGAGCATCTGCTCAGACATGGAAATGAGCTGATGATTTTGCAATATAGAATTTGGATGGATGGCTGGATGGATGGATGAATAATATTTAGTATGGTCAGACTTCAAGTTTTATTATTTTTTGCTGTGGTCTAATACTTAATTTAACACTGTTAACACATGATCAGAATGATTGTTATCTTAACCCTGGATTTAAGATGTAGGATCCTATAGAACATCTGCGCCTTTGTATTGCTTCCAGGAATTGTATAATTATTATTATTATTATTTAAGCCTACCATTACTGAACTAGAGTGTTTGCAAGGAATAGCATCAAAGGTTCCCACAGTGATGTCCCATAGACTCCAGGGCTTGGACTGTCCCAGCCTGGATGGCTGAACTAGGCTGGCTTTGAGAAGCAACGAGGCTGGAGAGGGGCTGGGAACACAAACCCTGTGAGGAACAACTGACAGAGCTGGGGCTGTTTCGCCTGGAGAAAAGGAGGCTCAGGGGTGACCTTATCTCTCTCTACAACTCCCTGAAGGGTGGCTGTGCTCAGCTGGGGTTGGTCTCTTTCTCCAGGCAGCAACTGACAGACAGAGTCTCGAGCTGCACCAAGGGAAGTATAGGTGGGATATTAGGAAGAAGTTTTCCATGGAAAGGGTAATAAAGTACTGGAATGGCTGCCTGGGGAAGTGATGGCGTCACCATCCCTGGATGTGTTTAAAAAAAGCCTGGATGTGGCACTCAGTGCCATAGTTTAGTTGAGGAGATGGGCATGGGTTGGACACAATGATCTTGAAAGTCTCTTCCAACCCTGTGATTCTGTGAGATGGCCATTCTCCTGCTCCCTCAGTGAACTTCAAAGTGCTCGTGCTTCACAACATGTAGATAACTATTTGGGGTTTATGCTTTCTGGGTTTGTTTGGTTCCATTTTGTTGAGTTTTATTTAAGGCTGAGTTTCGCTCAGACAATTGACTTTGTGAAAGCTCTTGTGGATCCTGTTAGGCGCCGGGAATTCATTACAGCCTGTTTGCTGTAAACCAAATGACACTGTCCTGCATGAAAGTGTTCCCAGTGCAGGGCTGCAGAGTGAAGCCTTAACACAGGGGAGCTTTCATCTACCTGAGAAACATTGTGAAATAGAGCCACATCATTACAGCCACACACAATACCCTTTATACTCAGCAAGGACTAGATACAGCAACTAAACCAAAACTCCAAAGAATAAATGAAAGCATGATAACAGGAAGCTCTCACTGAAAAAGAAAAAAAAAGAAAAAAAATCCAGGAAATTTTACTTTTAAGAAGCTGGTGATTATTTCCTATAGAGTATTTACAAGATAGAACCCATTGAAATATAGGTGTAGATAACAATGCACAGTGTCAGGATGGGTTTAACACAAAACCCCTCAATTCCCTTCTTGGTGATCTTGTTTGTGAAAATTCTCACAAAGTAGTTTAAAATGGGAAAGGGCAGGGACCTGAATTTTCTTAGATTAGAGACATTTCAGGGTTTTATTGAAATGATTTAAAGAAACATGGGACATGCTGAGTATTTCTAATGTTGTCCCATAACAGGTTCTTCATCTCAATGTGGTTCCTATATTTAACTAGTTTATTTTCAGTATCTACCTACAAATGTGTGTGTGGACAGCAGGGAAGAGGGGAGAATATATTGATAGCTTAGTTCTATTTTTTCCTTTCCTTTGCATTTGCTCCAACAGCTGTAAAACAAATCAGACCCTTAATTAAAGTTGGCTCTCTGAGATTAGCAAGTAAACAGTAGATGATTTAAGCAGCTACTAACCAAATGCTTCATTTTCAGACATGGACTTCTGGATGGATCTAAAAGAATTAAAAGAATTTACCATTAGCTGAAAGTCAGAATGAAAAAATTAAAGTGTATTTAATCAAATATGGGTCTTTTCAAACTAATTCTTCAAAGCAGGGCACAGGGATTTAGCTATGTTATTCCCGCTGGCTTTAATTGGAGTTACTTGTCTTATTCACCCAATAATCTACTCCCACAGGCCACGCAAAGCTCTGAAAGCATCTGAGGTTCCATTCTGCAAGAATACGTGACTCAAGTTTGTTTTTGAAATGAAGAATTCATGTTGGAATCTGAGGAACCCATCAGGAAGAAGAGATACTTTCCTTTAGACATTATCTGAAGTGTCCTACAATTTTTAGAATTATTGCCTAAAGTTTGGTAACATGATAACAGATTGAACCAAAGAGCTACATATGACATTATCACCTCAGAACTCTGAGTGCCATTTTATTGCCCCAGTAAACCATGAGCTTTTGCACATTTACATCAAGGATCAGTCCTAATTCATGCTTCCATCTGTGGTCAGTAGTTCATGGAGGACAACTCGAAGAATAGACTAACTTAACAGAGAAAAAAAAAAATCTTTGAATAAAGGTTAATTTGTTTCTCTTTATCCATTAAAAGCCCCAGTGGAGAGTAGTGTGTGGGCAGTGGTTAATGTAGACGAGAGCAGGAATCTGTGACAACGATCAGCAGAAGGGAAAGAGCACAAAATCTGGGACCCCTCTCCCATCCTCGGTCATGAAGAGTTTCCTGAGCAAGAGGGTGCAGCTGAACACTTGTAGGTTTGTTAAGGAACCGGTCTGTACCCACTAGCTCCTTGTAAAACGATTGGATTTTGTGATTCCAGAATCCCACAGTTTCATTCTTATTGTCTAAACAAGGAATATTTATGTTATTTCTGCTACTCCATATCATTTGGTGCTTCCTTGTTGCCCTGCTGTAGGGAACAGAGAATGATTAATTCCTCATTCACTTCATCCATATCTACATGAAATGCCAATGGGAAAATTTCCTCATTATCACTGGGAGTGCCGTGCTGGGATAGTGATGGCTGGACAGGATGAAATGATTTTCATTACAAAATCTTTGCAGGTTGATTCAAACTATTTTCTTCCAGCTTACTGGTTTTTGAGTTGTTTTTTTTTTTAATTGATCAGTCAAATGATCTCAACAAAGCTTCTAAATTCTGATAATTTTCTTAGAATAGGATTAGGTTTCAAAGAGAGTAGTTTTATTTGCATTGTAAAATTTGACATTTTAGCTACAGACTGCTATTTTTTTTCCTGGGACAGACCAGTTCTGATCTAAGCAGGACACTTGAGTAATAGAGTTAAGTCCACATTTTAATTAATTAAATTTTGGGAGGAATTTCACAGAGCCCTGACTGGTGACATATAGTTGAGATCTCACAGATGAGTGCACATGTCTCTGAAGCTGATAAGTTACTAGTGTTTTTATCAGATGACAAGAAATAGATTAAAACTCTGATTTAAGACAAAAGAGCTCTTCATTTTCTTACAAATCTTTACCCATTTTGAGATTTTTTTAGCAACAGACACACATAACATTGATGTTCTGAATTTAGTGTGTCTCCACCTACAAATGAAAATAAAGCAAAAACCAACAAAAAGTCCAGGGATTTTCATGTCTGTCATGGCAGACAGATAAGATTTGTCTCTATCATTCCATTAAGCAGGATTTCAGATTTCATTTGAAGGGGTTCACTTCAGTAATGCAATAGCCTTCAACAGGAAGAAAAAAAAAACCAGAGTTTTCAAAATTAATTCCACTGCCTGCTAATAAACATTGATCATTAACCCAAACCATAGCACTTTGTCCATGAATGGATTCAAAATGTCCTGCTGTCACAAAAATGATTCATAAAATTATGTCTGACCTGCTTTACCCAAATCGTTTTGCAAACAAATTTTTTACTTGGATTAAAAACACACAAAATAAAACCTCTTCAGGAGATTATCGGGTCAATGGTGCAAACATGCTATAAAATAGGTTACCACTTCAATCTCTCAGAAAAGCAGACATATGGTTAAACCAAGCTCAGATTAACTGCATTTTATTGTAGCTGTCCTGGTTCTGATATTTTTGGAAGAGAGCTGTGTGGATATAAAAAAGTCAGGCAAAAGAGCCTTAGTAATTAATGCATTACAAGCTCGTTAGGTGCTTTTCAGCTGCAAGATTTATACACATACTCTATGAGAATGAAAGCAACATTGGAAAACATTAATAAAAGAGCAAGGATGAAAGGTACAGACAAATATAGTGACACTGTGTAGACCTTGAACTGGTCTTAACTTACTTTCTTTTTTTGGTCAGTGTGTTCTCAAAGTCAGGAAATTCCTTTTAAAAAGATAGAGAAAAAAAGTCTATGAAAATCAAAACTGTTTAATCCAAACATATTATTTTTGTCACTGAAAAGACAATGAATTATATACTTTTGATGTGTGCTTTTTAATATCCACTAATATTTCAAGTCTTTCTTTTTCCAACAGCTGAAGCTGTGGAGGACACAGTGCAGGAGAGAATATATTATGTAATTATGTGTCCTGATTTCAGGAGGCCTCAGTTCTCCATGGCTCCCAGGAAGGAGAGAGCCATAATACCACTGAAAAACCAGAGAACCATGTTCATACCCCAAGTGTGAATATCATATTTATTCCAGAGCATGATCCTTTGAAACTTTGAGGATCAAAACACCCACACGTTGTGACGGGATGCGTCTTCCTGACGGACACAGGACACAGACCCTGTAAAGCCAAACGTGCAGAGGAATGTGGAAGACAGCAGGAAACTGCAAATAAAATTGAAAGCTCTGAAGGGGAACAAATCAGAATCAAACACTGGCTTGGAGGCAAGATCTCACAGCCCCCAGGGCCCAGCCAATAAATATTTATACCCTGACAAGGTGTGAGAAGGAGGAGAAGTGATAAGTTGTGAAAGGAGAAGAGAAGGAGGAGTAGCTGTTGAAAGAGAGAACAAAAAGGTGCCTTGCTAGGCTAATGATACCAAAACATCTCAATGCACGTTTGCTGTGCAGTTGACCATGGACTTGAGGTTCATTTTAACTGCAGGAAAACCTAAGGATGTCATGCTAGGACAGAAGAGATCTCTGTTCCAATATTATTGTGATATCTCCTGAGACAGGGTATCAAAACACTGTATCACTTTCTTAAGTATTTCTTCCATCCTGAAAAGCAGGAACTGGGTTTAAAATGTCCATGATGATACCTCTTCAATCTGTTGTGCAATATAAGGCATTTAAAAAATAATATAACCATTCATTATTTTATAAACCTGAAAACTTTGTCTATTTCATATATATAATGCTTAATATATTTCCTTCTTGTAACACTAACTGCATCTGCATGACTGTAACCACAGTAATTTTAAAATATTATCCAGGTTGCGTGATAAAAAACCAAAACCTGTACTACATAAAACCATGTAAGTGCATAATCAAGCATTTTATACTTCTCCCCTCCCCTCAGTAAAAGTCATCTTAGATTTTTTTTTTTAAGCTTTTTCAGGGAGCACATTAGGAAAAGGCTGTTTTCCTGTGCTAAGTTATTTTAGCTGAGTGTAGGAGATCCTTTTAACATGGATATTTGTGAATGTTAATAATTGTATGCAGTTTCCATATAATTTACTTTTTTTGGCCCATGTTGATTTTCTCACAGATGCTGTGTGTAGATAAAAAGAGTATAAAGAATTTATCACACACTTTGAAATAATGTAAGCAATGTCAGATAAATTTCTTGCTGAAAAAAATGGCAGCATTTTAGTCTTGGGACAAGTATTTTCAGTAACTAAAGAGAAATTACTAACTGAGGTGCAGAAACACAGAAGTTTTAAAAAGTTTAAAAAGTGATTTTAAGGCTTCTTTAAAAGTGTAGCATCAACATTTAATTGAAAAATATGAAATATTTGATTTCAAACAGGTTTGTTAAAGGAAGCATTGTACATGGAGGTCAGAGACCAAAGGATATTGTAATTTAAAATCTGTATCTGTTCCAGGGAATAAAATTGGACATTGTGGCAGTATACCTAGAAAGATTTGATTCATGTCTTCACACACCAAACAGCTGGTGTAGACCATGAGACAGGGTTTAATCTTCTGCTCCACAACTTGAAACAAATTCCTAAAGCCCAGCAAAGTTGCACTGAGGACAGTACACCGTGATGACTGATGTGAGTTCACAGGATATCATGGGATGCAGCTCCAAAATGAAATACATAGTGGACTTAAATGCAATTTAAAAAATGGCACCTTTCATTCAACACACTCTTCCTGCTATTTCTGAATCAGGTGGCTAAACTGGGGTACAAGAATAAATTACTCAGGTTTGTACTTTTTCAAGGTATCTTTTCAGTATTGATTAAGTTTAAAATTATATGTAAATATAATGAATGAATAGATAAAATATATATATGTAATTATATAATATAATGAATTTCACTTTAAATGAAATTAGTTTTTAAAGACATATTTTATGCTAGAATGTAAATAAAGGTTCACCTTGACTCTACTCTCTGCATTCTCTAAAGAGCATAATTATCTTGTTTATGGGAACAACTTTTTCCTTCATTATCCCAAATGTGAATGATCTGTTTCATACAAAAAAACTGCATATGTGGAAACTCTGCATGATTAAATTATTGATAAAGTCCTTTTCTTTCTGATTTTATCAAATAACTCTGAATTAAGGAAGTGAATTAAACCCTCTGCTGTTTCCAAGATGGCTGAGAAAAGGTAGAGCTCCTGTGTGTGTTAAGACTTGCAAACAGGAAAATGACCATTTCAGATAACCAGTCCTCTTCTTGCCCTCACTGGGATCAAAGGCCAACTATAACACTGCAGATTAAGGCAGGTACCACAACTGATTTTGATATTCCTGACAACAGCTTAGAACCACTGACAAATTTTTTAGCACTCTTCTGATATACAGGGTAGTCAATCATATCACAGTCAGCAGCTCAAAAATACATGGGTCTTACATTTGGTGATTGCAGTCTGACAGGGTACATACGAAAATGGTTTTAATACTGAAGACTCTTTCCCTGAGAAGCTGGACACAGCTCATGGGGTAGAAGACTGTAACACCAGGTGTGAAGAGGTAGAAATTCAGTTTCCCAGTTAATAGCATAGTTACAGACAAAGAGTACCCATGTGATTGATTATGTACTCATGGCTACCAGCTGTTTCTGAGGAAGGTCTAATTCAGATTATGCATGAAGTACAAAAACAACTCCATAAATCTATTTTTTTTTCTTTCTTTCTGAGAATATTACTGAAGCTGAGCAACAGGCAAAGTAATCACAAAGTCAACAGGCCAATTCTCCAAGAGGATTAAAATCAAAAAGCAAGTATGCATAACAGGCTCAGGATAGCATCACAGGAACCCAGAGGGAAACTTCTCTGGCAAATAATTTTGGATAATAAACAGGTCTCTGGAGTTATGTGAAGAAGAAGAACAGTGAACATGAAAGACAGATTTTTTCTTCATACAGCATGTATCATTTGGGCAGATGTTTGGCAAAGAGCAAAAAAGAGCCATGGTTCAAAAAGGAATGCCCAAAGACTATGTTCAGTGAATGTTGTCCTTCACAGCTTCAGTGACCAAGCTATCCTGTATTTCCCACATCTCCAAAAGACCTCCACAGCCCAGCTATGGTTAGAGCAAATCACAACAGATGAGCTCACTGCAAGAAAATCACTATCTTGTTGCATTACAGGAAAGAATTTTCTCTAGCCCTCGTCACCAGTTTTAAATGTGAGGGGAGCTGATCACTGGCTGCCTGCCTTGTTGACTTTGAAGTTATATAGGAAAAAGGAAGAGGCAAAGCCTTCTGGGGAGGAAGTGTGTCATGCCAGGCTGCTCCACCCTTTGGAGATTTAACATCTCTGTGGAACCTGCCGTGCTTTAGTCAACCATTTAGACATTCACTGGAGTCCATACCTACTTAGCAGTGCACTTATATACGTGCATTACTGGATAATGATGGATGGCTAAATGGAGCCAATAATGTCCTGAATTTATCATGCTGTGGGGGCTGCCCCGCAGCCTGGAACCGAGTGATGGAATTAAAAATGGGAGAGAAGTACAAATGGGCTCAGTTAATAAGCTTAACGGCTTCATCCAAGGTGTAGCTGTAATAACTCACAGGCCAGAAATAGCAGATAAGATTACGCACAGGCCCCTGGCCTCAGCGACATTTTTCCGTAGGCCTCACTGCCGACGCGTCATCACTAATCTTGTTTTCCATTTCTAGAAAGTATTTTATAAATAATCGTGTTGATTCTACAGCCAGCACAGTGACACAGCATCCAGCCTTTGACTTTAGTTAAGTGCCGAGCTTAACTCTTTTATTTTCTCTTAAACCAGAACGTAAAACCCAGAGCCAGCCTTGGGAAGCTTCTTGTTAATACCTAGTGAACCAAGTGTGCCTAACTCATTTAGTGTTGTTTTTAGTGAGGATGAACTGTATATTTAATCATGAATAAATGGGCCATCACTGTAATGTCTCTTTCAAGAAAACAAAAAAGATAAGAGGTAGCAGAAACCAAAGTGCTGGATTCCTCTATTCAGTGTTATACATGTATCTTCATGGACTATGCAGTGCTATCCCACAAAACACTGAGCAATGTGAAAGATGTTTTGCTAAAATTTGTTCTGATTAAGGTACAGGACCTTCTAATCCTACACTAGTAGTAAATCTACTTCTGCAGGCTGACTCAAGGAAAACAAAGTTCTTTACTGGATAGGTTGATAATCTTTCTTTAGCCAAATGATTTTTGAAGCCTAATTCTAAACCAATGTAATGAAAACCCTGAAGATGCTGCCAAATAAAAAGCAGAATAAAACAAGTAAAAGTGAGAAACAACGTGATATAAACCTCCACTGCAGTTTTAAGTCTTAGTTTTACACATTGTGAAAACCATAGCAGAGCTCAGTGCTATGGGCGTGTCTTTACCGTACCTTGAGAAAACAAAGGGCAATTTCTATTAGTTTTCTATTGCAAAGTTATGATATCACGTCCTATACACAAATAAGTAGAGCTTCCCACAATGAACATACTCCCGTCAAGCTAGAATAAGGTTACAGCCATATTTCACAGCCACAGTTATACACTCTCAACTGGAACATTGTAGAGCTATCTCATGCTTATATGACAAGGCTGCAGCATGGTAATGGGGAAAAACCCTGTCAGTCAGGAGAGCATCTCCCATCTACTGCAGAAAAAATTAGAATGCAGGGATATTTCAGAGCCCAGGCTCATAGATCTGTGCTGATGCTATGAGGAGTCATCTTGAGGTCTCAGCACCGCTACACTCCCAAAACCAGGACCATTATTTACAGTCCCAAGGTGATTATGTGGAAGAGAGGGACATGCACAGAGTGAGATGGTTACAGCAGACAGCTCTGAGAACAAGTTGGTTTTAGTCCTTCAGCAATTTCACAAGTGCATGCAACAATTGCCCAGGCATTCTCCCATCCCACAAGGAAATCCTGTGTTCAAAGCTGCTGTGTGATATTGCAACACCAAAGGCCCAGCAGTCTCACAGGTACATGGTACCTAACCCAGAGTGCATGTGGGTAAAACTTGGCACAATATCTGAAGGGAGGACAGATGAACATTCTGTTTTCCCCTTTATTCAAACACCAGACTTCATCTTACATTGAAACAGAAACAGTAATTTTGAGCAAAGGCACATTGCAAAGCAGAGAACAGAGATTACAAAATGAATAAGATTATGAAATTTAAATATACCATGTTAAAGAATTTGTCAAAGCATCATCAATTATATCAATAACACACAAATAGAAAGCATTAAGTAGGGTAACATCATTTAGGAAGGAAAAAAGCCCCAGAAGACAACCTTCTTCACATGTTTGCTTAATGAGGTCTTGTAAAATGGCAAGTTTATTCCAGAGGCCATCAGTTACAAAATTCATGTAGCTCATGCTTTAGAAATGCATTTTTTGGAATTAATAAAAAGAACAACCAAGACAGTGATACTATATTCTTTAGAGACAAACCATACCAATAACTGCACCAGGTTTTCATATACTGTTACTTGCAAAGAGAAATCCCCTTGTCCAGTGCAGCTGCACTAATCTCCCTTTGCTGCTCGCTGTAGAGAAACTCATGACCTGCTTTTCAAGTGTGCTTGTTACAACTGGACAGAAATCAGGTCATTGGCCACAAAGATGAGATTTGAACTGTGGCTCTAAAGAGCCCAAAGAGTTCAAACTGGCACATAAGCCAGCAGAACACACAAGGGTACACATACAGAGCAATAGTTTTCTGCAAAATGCATTGCATGCTTTGCAGTTAAATGTTACTTACCAAAGACATAGACTTGTCAGGGGGCCCACAGTTCACAGGTGTGCTCACTGGAGTGGTAGCCTGGCTTTCAGGAGTAGTTGTATCCTTGGCTTCCTGATGTTCTGGGACAGGCTCATACAAGCTGTCCATCGAGCCCTCCTAAAATACATTTAAACAGAGACGAACACTTGCAAACATATTAAATTAACTGTAATTTAAAAAGGAGGATGTTTGTGTGATTTGCATAATGGCATGTCTTTTACCTTCCCCATCTTTTGAAATCCTTTACTTAATTATTTTTCTCTAAAATGGCATATAATGTTGATTTTAGTGAGTACCCAAACGCTGGAGTTCACAGTATCATGACTTAGACACCACAGACTGCCATGTTAAAGCTGAGGGTACAGTAAAAATGAATATTATCTGCTCAGAAGGAGTAAAACCAGGTGTATATCTCCAACTGAACACTACATGAAAATTCCTGCGAAAACTATGAAAACCATATACAATAAAAACTTTTATATGAGCTATAGAAATGTTTTATAGTTAGTACTTCTCTACAGGAAAAAAAAAAGAAAAAAGTAATTTGATGCAGAAAGGTAAACCCATTACTTAGAATTAGAGAGAAACAATGCTGCCAGCTCCCAGAACTTGACAATTATGGTTTAGGCCCCCAAAATAATGATAATGGCTAGAATTAAAAATTCCATTTGCATTCAAGTTTTTGAACTCTGCGTGTTAATGCACATGCAAGGTTCTTTTTACCCAAGCACCAAGAATCTAAACATTTTAATAGAAACTAAGATTTTCACATTTATCCCACAAATCCAAGAGTTAGGATTACATATACACACTGCTATTTCATGATTCAAGAATTAAGTGAAAGCAGATGGCAAAACTAAAGACACTCTAACTGATGATCCTAAATTTTAGATGTTGCCATTTTGATCTGCACTGAATATTTTCCCAATGAATTTTGATTACTAATTTTAACTGCATTAATGAAGGAATAAATCAAATTTATAGCAGTGTGACTTACAGCAGAGCAACACCATTGAAATTAACATAGTATATTATTATTTATATGCATTTTTCCTTTACTACAGAAGATAAACACAGATGTATATTTGAAGTTGTATTATTAATATATAAAGCTTTATAGGCAATATTTTTGACTGGTGGAGCAGCAGTTCAAAGACATGACTAATTTTTGCAAGCACAATGTTTATTAATGGATATTTATTTGCCTCAGTCTGCTAGATTCATGATAAGCCAAAATAAATATTTTGGGAGAAATATTTGGTGGTGAACTTCTTTAAAATACTCAAGTTACATACTTGAGCCTATTCTAGGAACTAATGAGTTAACACTTCCTGGGAAATTGGTGCCTAGTTTGTGAAACACATGGAAGTGCTGAACATCCAGCTGAGCCTGGGTTTTGACAGCAACTGCATTTTTTTTATTACTGCATTTATTTTTTATCACTGTAAGTATTTTTTCATATAGCAATGATGGTTCAGCCTCCCTGTCTGAAGCTGTGGATGGAGCACTTCTAGACAAAAATGATGAGTTCAAAAACTTGTTACACACTTCCAGAGTTCTGCAATGGGAAATACAAGCATATACTTCTCCCTCAGTAGGGAATAAAACACAATTTTGGTGAAGAGAGTATTTAATGAAGAGATGGAGCACAAAAGAGGATGAAAGAGAGAGTATAAGAGAGCTAAAAAGGGAGAGAAAAGATAAGAAAAGGAACAATGAAAGGAGAGAGTGGGGGGGGGGAGGTGGGGGGAATGTAAGTAAGAAAATATACCAGAAGAGTACAGAAAGAGAGGAGAGAAGAAATGGTCAAAAGAGCAAGGATAAGACAGAGGAGAGGGGGAAAGATAAGAGGTGAAACCTGGAGAAAGGAAGAAAGAGCATAACTGGGAGCATGTGAGACTTAGTGCATGAAAGAGGAAAGAATGTGAGAAAAACTCAAGCAAGAAAGAGAGAACTCTTGTGTGAGAAAGATGGCGCTCAAGGGCATGAGAAAGGGTGAGCATGTAAGAAAAAGAAAGTGTGCAGAAAAAACAGCAGGTCTATGTGAAAGAGTGAGCGCACAAGGAGTAGGACGTGCATGAAGAATTAAGAGGGCAAGAGGAAGAGGATACATGCAAATGGAGCACATGGGAAAGCAGGACTGCTGTGAGAAAGAACACAAGAAAAAGCAAGTGCCCAAGAAAGAGCCAGCACACAAAACAGGGAACAGGTAGAGAAGAGAAAGAAAGGGATGAGGTAGCAGTGGAGAGAGAGGCAATGTGTGAAAGCGAGGGAAGCCATGAATGAGAATGGGAGAGGACAAGAAAGAGAGCATGAGACAGAGATATTGGATGAGAAAGGATGTTTTCCTGAGGAAGAGTGAACATAAGGGAATGGAAAGGTTGTGAGTGCAGGAGGAAGCACAGGAGTGCATGAAGTGAGAAACTGGGAAACAGCAGGTAAGGAGACAGGGAATGAGAAAGAGTGAGAACATGAGAGAGGGAAGGCACCAAAAAGATCAAGTGCAGGGAAATGAGCAAGGGTGTGAAAAAGAGAGGACATTGACGAGAAAGTGAGCAAGAAAGCAAAATTGTGGGAAAGGATGGCCACAAGAAAGTGAAAGAGTGGGACAACGCCCATGGTGTGTGGGAGCATGGTTGCAGGAAAAACTACCAGCATGCACAAGGAGCATGCTGGAAAGAGGGAGGTCACGAGAGAAGTGAGGCCACAAGATAGCAGGAGCACTTCAGAAAGGGAATGCACAAGAAATAAAGACAGAGAAAGCACAAGGAGAAGGGAAGTGGAGTAAGAAAGAGTGTGAGGGCATGAGAATGCAAATGTAAGGGAAATCAAGGTGTGAGAAAAGGAGAGGACATGAGAAATTATCTCTGCATGCAAGAAAGAGTGAGATGTGAGAAAGGGAGTGCACACAAGATAGATTAAGAAAGCAAATATGACTGTAAGACAGAGCAAGCTCACACCAGAGGGAATGCTCACATAAAAGAGAACACTCCTGAGAAAGCAGGAGGGCACAGGAAAGAGTGGGTGCAAGAAAGGGCAGGGTTGAAGGCAAGAGAACAGGAGAGCACACAAAGGAAACCACAAAGGGTAGAGCAAGGGTGTAAGAAAAGCACCATCATAAGAAAGGGAAAATGCTTGAGAAAGGAAGTATGCAAAGAAGGACAAGCATGGCTGCAAGAAAGTGCACAGGTGAGAGAAAGACAAGAAAGAAAGTGTGAGAAAAAAGAAAGAATGTGAGAAAGGGACCATGCTAGGAAAACATGGCATGCAAAAAAACCAGCAAACACAAGGAAGCAAGAGTGGGGGCATGAGAAGAAAAGAGTGTGACTAGCACAGAGAAGAAGACTGAGGAAGAGAGATTGTTCAAGAAAGAGAAAGCATGTGCAATAAGTGAGTGTCAGGCAGGGGAGACAGTGAGAATGAGGTTGTGAGGGAAGGGGTGAGGTCATGAGAAGGGGAGAGACAGTGCAAGGCCACAAGAAGGAGGGGCTGTGAGCAAGAGGATAAGAAAGAGCAGGACATTTTGGGAGGAAGAGTGAATGTGAGAAAGGGTGGATAAGGAATCCTTGTGACAAATAGAGCTCTCTGGAAAGAGGGAGAAAGAGTGCAAGAAAGCGAGAACCAAGGCATGAGATTGAGTGGCCATGAAGTACTAAGCAAGGGAGAAAGGGCATGAGGGTGCAGAAAAGAGAGTGGGGTCACACAAAGCCAGAAAATGGATGAGAGAGCAGAATCACATGTTCTAGACAAAAAGGATGATTTTAAAACCTTGTCACACATTTCCAGGATTCTGCAATGTAAAATGTAACCATATACTTCTCCCTCAATAGGTCATAATACATGACATTGTTGAAGTAAGGGAGAAGCATAAAGAGAGCTCATGTGAAAGAGAAGCATGAGAAAGACAAAGAGGGAGAGAAAAGAGAAGGCGAGGAACAGTGAAAGGAGAGTGGGAGGAGAATAAAAAGATAAGAAAGGGACACAAAAGATGGAAAGAGAGAAGAGAGGAAGGGAGGCTTTTGTGGACTCAGGTGAGCACAGACACAAGAAAGAGTGAGAACACATGACAAAGAGGGAAAGGATGTGAGAGAGGACAATCAGGGAAGCAAGTGCAAGAAAGAAAACTCACACAAAAAAGCACAGGAGTGAGAAGGAGAGCGCCCAAAAAAGGGAAAAATACATCTTCGGTTTTCAAAATGGTTCTCTTTGCCTGCTGGTTTTATATTTCATAAGAGTGTATTTTCCCTGTAGTAATTGCATTTATTTGAGAGCAACTCAAATTATTTAACTGAAATTGAAATTTTCTTGCTCCCTTCCATTTTATTCTATTTTACAGTCAAGTCTAATTTTATACCAAAACCGGAGAAGTCTGTAAAGTTTTTTTCATTTCATATGTTAATTCTTCTAGTAGTGCTGAGCACAGTAAACAGCACAGAGGAAAGTGAGAGCAGAATAAAATATGAACTTCGTTCTGGAGTAGTTAGCACATTTTCTTTATCCTAAAAGGAATAAGAAAGCTCTCTGAAGCTCTTTGCTTCAGGTGTTTTCTGGGAAAAAATATCCAAAATACCCCAGTTCAGATCTAGAAGAAAATAACGGAACAATGAAAGGAGAGAGTGGGGATGATATTATCATCATGGCATGCAGAGACTAGATTGATCATAAGGGGAGAAGGAGCACTTAGTAATGCAGTCACGTCATTTTCTCTCTCAGGTTTAGGGGTGGAATCCTGTGTATGATGAGATGATAGCAATCCAGCTGAAAGGAACAGGTACTGTGTAGAGATTACATGGGAAGCACTACAGAGTTCAACTACTTAGATCTCTTCTAATCACACTCCATTTTAGAGGAAGGTCTTCCCACGTTCAGCTAATCCTTCTTCGATAAAACATATTTTTAAGTTCAGTCCTTTTCTAAGTACCATCATGTCCCACTAGTCATAGCAGTGTTAGCACTTGTCTATTTACTCTGTGGTTTCTTTAACACAGAGGCTCCAGCTAATTCATAATTTATCCACTACATCACTTTTATTAATACTTATTCTCTCTGCATTTTACACTACAGAAACATTAGCTTTTAGTGCCAAGGGCTTTTTAAGTCTATAACAGTAGATGTAATACATTTTACATTGTGCTGTCAGCACACCTTCAAACCAACAATCAAAATAAAACATAACTAGTCCAATGCTACTGAAAATCACTAAGAGGATTAGACTTTCACTCAGTACTTTGCATTTTGCTAGCAAAACTGGTGGTTAGAAAGGCACCATATGGGAAAGAAATAGACAAATGAAAGGGATCTTGTTTGGCTTAAATCCTAAGATCAGTGGTGAACTTGAATAACTGATCTGAACAACACTGTGATTAGGAGTGTCACAGCTTTTCTCTTCTGGTCTTCATACACAGGTTTCTGTGATGCTTTCTTATGAAAACTTTCCTGAAGAGCAGGGGTTGAGAGTATAAGTCAGGATAGGTTTAACAGGTACTGTTCCAGGTGAATTTGTGCTAACCCTAGTGCATATATCCTGGATACTGGAGAGTCAATTTAGGAAAATAATGCAGGAAAAATATTCTACCTTAGCTAAAGGATTTCACAGTTCAATAATACATTTCATTTATCAGATTTGTAGGATTCTGACATTTATTAGGCAGTGTACCAAAACAGGTGGTTTGGCAGCATAATTTCTTGCAATTCATACAAAAGCAGTGCTTGATTTGGGACTCTCTCTGTACATTGCCCATAATACAAAGAGCATTGTTCTGATTCAATTGTCTGACATCTTAAGCACCGTGAGATGGAAAAGACACTGCAAATTTAGGGTCTAAGGTTGACCTTTTAACATAATATATCTACAAAGAAAAAAAAGGGCATTTATCTTGTTGATCATTTTGTAAATGAAAAAGGGACACAAGGTTTTGAAGGCAAATCTAATTTGCCTGCAAATGTCTTGAGAACAAGGCAATGAGTCTGATGAGAAAAATAATCTCAGTTGAGAAACCAAATCATGCTGAAGTCAGCTCAGGACACAAAGTACTGCTGCGGGAACAGCCCATGCTGGAGCACTCATACTAGGAGATCAGAGGAATCCCAGGTGGTGACAGATTGGAGTAATTCCTGTTTACCTGACTGGGAAGGGGAGAATCCAGTTCAAGCTCCAAAGCCCCATCACAACCATCTTGTGACTATTCTGGCACACCACCATTTGCTACACTGGCCCATGACACTGTGTCTCATGGTACAGCTATGTCTCAGTTCCTATGGACAGGTATGAAAGCAAACCCAAATTAAAATTCAACAGTACAACAGTTCCTCTAACTACCTGAATGTTCCACTGCTTTGGATCAACCAGAAGTCTGGTTAAACAGAATATTATTGTCATTCTCTCAGGCTGTAGATTACTTCAGCCACTGTACTCCACTACAGGGTAGAAAGCTATTTCCTGAGCTGTAAACCAGTGTACTTTAACAGTATATGCACACATACGTACACACACACACTCTCTGCAGTCTAAAATTCTGTCAGTCAGTCTACATGAGATAAATGCTTCCATGAGAATATTATTTATTTTGTACAGCTATTTTTGTTCTGTCCACCAATAGTCTGAATTTCTCTTCCATGGTTTCAGGTTTAGCAGTTCCTCCAGATGTTCACTCAGTGTAAATCAACCATGATTTCTATTCCTTGATGGCTGTTTGCATCCAGTAAGGAACTGTCTCTGCTAGCACCTTTAAAAGTTGCCTTTGAATCCTAATTATGTCATTACTGTCCATTATTTCTGGCTGGACTTTCTTGAAGGGAAAAAAACCCTTATATTGATACTACAACTACTTTGTAGCCAGCCTCTCCATGGTCACAGGGTGACAGAGTAAAAGTGGCCAGGGCACCTCTGGGATCACCAGCTCATTTCCAAGCTAGACAATGTGGTTATTGAAAGCAACTGCCCCGTGTCACAGGCACAGGGAGGACTGCACAGGGCTCTTCCTTTTATGAAGCCTGTTAATGACCCATAAATTATATTTAGATGTTGATAACTTGGGAGGTGTTTTGCTGGGTGAGCAGAAGATTACCAAAGCAGACAGAATGGCTCCCCTGTAAAGCTTGTAAAGAACAGAGGTTATCTTATTAGCAGCAATCTTTAAACAGAATTAATTATTTCATTACAGAAACTATCATGGCACCAGCTTTCACTTGTCTGAACCATCCACTACCACAACAGTCATTGCCTCTCCCACAGAGATTAACAGGGAAACTGGAACTTACTCTCACCCACACAATCTACCTGACATTCTGTCTAAATGTTGGTTTCTCAACCAATGCCAGTCTCAACACCTTCTGTAAAAGTGAACTACTTAGAAAACAAGAAGCTGCTCCAACGGAACAGTAAAATATTGATAGAACAGTTCTTTCCCAAAGAACTTCTGCAATGAGTACTTTCAAGCTGTTACAGACTGTACCACAAAGCCATTGTTATCTTTGTACAAATACGTAGGCATTCACACTAAACTGTGATCAAAATTGTCACTGAGCTCCCAGGGAATTATTTTTCTGAGTGCCTCTTGTCACAGAATCCTGAAATACCGCTGCATTTTACTTTAAGTACCAAACCAGCTTTTAATCCTTATGATCTGGAAAACACCAGGACTCTGCACTAAGACAGTATTTGCAATCAGGAGCAACGATTGCCCTATTTGAGTTTGTATTAGTGCAGCTTGAATATTGATTTTTATTGTTCTTTCTAAATGTATGGGAAATATATACTAAACATCAGGACAAAAGATGAAAAAATGGCAAACAGATTTACTGTGCTGCGTAAACACAGTATACTGAGCTAATTACCATTACTAATACTGGGCATTGGTATTGGCAGATGGTTAAGCTCTTAAAACAGAAACAGTTTCCATGGATTTCCTATCCTGATTTACCTGTTCATTCTGAGCAGTTTTCTTGGGGCAAGGAAAGAGAAGGGGGAAGGAAAAAAAAAACAACAAAACTAAACTAAAACAAACAAACAAACAAACAAACAAAAAGAGAAAGTGCTAAAAAAGGAACACCAACTGAAGAGGGTCTTAAATCAAGTCCTCTGTCTGTGTGTAAATATTGCCATGACCAAATTATCCCTAATTACCATGTCCTCATATTTGGCTAATGGAAAACTATTGCTTGAAAAGTTCTAGCAGTTCTCCCAAACTACTGAAGAAGGAAGATGGATATTATTATCTAAAATAAAACATAGTGTAAAACAAATAATAACATATATATATATTTAGTCATTTTATCCTACTTATAGGGTGTTTTACTGTATTTGGACTAAATGCCTCATGACTAAATCTGCATGATTTTGCAATAGTCACAGATAGAGCATGGCATATTTATTATACATTCTCTGCTTTATATTTTTACTGAATCATATTTTGCTGCATACGATTTTTTATACAGAAACTGCTTCATCTAGGCTAGAGAGACTCACTATTGTTATACAACCCTTGCACAATTTACGATATAAAACCTTCATTATTTTTCCATAAATGCACACCCACCAGTTCAGTTTACAAACTCAGTAACCTACTTAAAAATAAACAAACAAACCAAACCAAACCAAAGCATGTATGTGCACACTTACCAGAGAAAAACAGAAAAGATTCATGTTGGTAGTGAGATCCACTCCAGCACCCTAAAATTCTGCTCCACAAACTCCTGCCGCACAATGCGGTTCCTTCTTGCTCTCCCAGCTGTTTGTACATTTCTCCCTGGAGATTACTGCAAGATAAAATCCCTGCAATAATCCACTGGATTCAGAGCCCATTATCAAATGAGACAGGCTTCTCCAGGCCAGTACAAACTGTTTTGTGAATTAAAGAGCAATGTTTACTAGAAAAACAAATGCATAGTCTGAATGATTTCCATGAATTCAGAAAATGCTCTCTTGCAGGCTGTTGTTTCCATTAAAGTTTATCATCTAAGAGAAATAAAACTCTTTCTGTCTGAGACTACTGGCACATACACCGAACTCCGAGCCAAATCTTCTAAATTTACTGAGATTACCAAAAGACACAAATTCTCATGAAGTGCTGGTTTCCTATACACCTGAATTAATATACAAAAATCAGTAATTGTTATTGATTACAGTTTGAATGCAATATTCTTACTTTCAGATTTGGGGGAAAAAAAACAAACTTGTGAGACAAATCAATTATTAAAATACCCACCAACCAAACAAAAACCAAGCAAAAACCTCAAAATGTACACCTGTAATGTAAAGAATAGTTACCAAACAAGTTGATTGCTTGATGATAAAGATCAGGATTAAAGCAATTCTGCCATTTGAAAACTTGGCAAATCTGGAAAATAAAATAAAATTTGGAGTGGTTAAAGCAGATCCATGGGTTATAGTGAGAGATATTATAATGTATACAGACAAGCAATCAAAAGAGAAGTGATTGTAGAGAAAAACACTAGTCTATGTCACTAGCTGGTACAAACCAGGAAAATTCCATCACCTACAGTGGAGTAGAAGAGTCTAACAAAGAATTAATGCTGAAAAAGTAATGTCAGCCTCATGTTTTACAGATTATGAAATAACTGAAACTAGAATGTGTTTGAAACAATATTGCCCACCAACCCAATTAATTTCCCATAAATCAATTTCCTACAGCTTTTAAGTAAATGCTATGAAATTTGATTACATGACCAAGCAGCAATTGGTACTGAAGAGAGAAGCTGAAATCCACCACAAATGGAGAGGCAGTGTCATTTTGTGATCATGATCTTGATTTCCTTTCTTTGGGCCCACAGCTTAATACTTGTAAAGGAAAGACATCTCTTTCATCACTCCCACTTCTGACTATTTCAGTTTATTCTAGTAATTTTGTAGTCTGAATCTTCATCCCAACAAACCTGAAATGTCTGTACCTTGGCAGGATAAATGCATTTTAATATAAGTTGGTTTCTACCCTGAGCAGAACCCAAACAAGGCTCACACAAACAAACACAGATAAGATTTGGGATTTTAAAAGGAAAAAATCCTTAGCTTACACCTTTCCAGCTTGCTATGAAGTATGTAAAAATCTTTTTGAAGGCTTTTCCCAGGCCTCATTTTCAATCATAATTTCAGGTTGGTTTCACATATTAGTAAAGTATGGTTGGCTGTGAAGAGCTTTTTATGACAAATGTTATCGCTTAGAAGCAAATTAATGAGAGACTTCTCATCTACCCCTCCTATAAACTTGAGGAACAGTAGCAGATTTTGTCAATTACCACCTAGTGACACAAAAATAGACATTTGAGAGACCAAGCTTGCCACAGATGGGCTTGCATTTGCTTTATGTCTCACTTGCTAGTTTCCTTGTGAGGGAGCAAGTTCTCATCCTTTCTGTGCCTCAGGTTCTCCAGCTGGAAAAACTAAACTACCAGCACAAACCTCATGTGCAGAGTGTTATGAAAGCAATGACCAAAAGTACTCTTTCCAGCTACAGAGAAGTTTCACTTTTTTTTTTTTTTTTTTATGCCTATTTACAGTAATAGCTATCTGGGAAACTTCAGAAAGACTGAAGAGCTAGTCAAATGGCAATAAGTAACTCAGGGAGAATGTGTCTTCCACTCAGACTGATTTAATTTTTTGATTTTGGGTTGTAGCTTTAGAGGGGATTTGACTATTTACTCTAAACCTTTTAGGAGGAAGTTTCTTGATTTATACCACAGATCCTCAAGGTAAGAGTAACTCAAAGGGCAGACCTTAAACTAAGCTATTAAGTTTTCATTTTACTTGTAATTGTAGACATGCAGAACAGAAAATAATTTAAGAATAAACATTAAAATTGAAAAAGCAGCCTGTACCTACAGTTACAGACACACATATATGGCAAGAAACTATGTAGGAAGACAAAAATTCACATGTTATTACATGGTTTTGGGTACTGTCAGTGTTAAAACTCTTCTCATGAAAAAGTAGCACTTTAGATGTTTATTATTCACTGATACAGCCTTCTGTAAGGGTCAAGTTTGTTGATAGGCCTAACCTAGAGATGACATTAGACTACTAGAGAAATCACAAACTGTAAGGAAACACCTACTAGAATAATTAAAATAAGAAGCTATAGCTTATTATCAGGATGAATAATATAAATAAAATACTCAGCAAGAGTTCATAATGCCATTTGATATCACAGCTCCCTGTGAAAAGAATTTGAGCTTTGAGAATAATTAAAAAACAGTAACTAAATAGATCAAATCTGAAGGCAACATCAGTGTTGTGACCTCTATGTATATTTTATCTGTTATAAATAGAGCATTTTGCTGCAGCAGTAGCATAACAGAACAGCAAACCCACACTATAATAAGGGGAAAGGAAAAAGTTTTTTATCAAATACTTGAACCTTTACTTCCTAGCTTTAATCTTGCATTATTGTTAACATCTCATTCTCTTTCTTCACTGCTGCATAATTTCTACATGCTTGGGCTCTACAGCTCCAAAAAAAAAAAAAAATGCACAAATTGAGACTTTCATATATTGAGTTTTCTATTCCTGCATAATGAATAGACTTCATAGCTGAGATCTCAAGGCATCCTTGGCCTTTTCAGGAGGCTGGATTTCAGTGTTCACAGTAAGTGGCAATCCATAATCTAACACGGCATACAAGCAGTAAAGGCCAAGCCACAGTGCAGGTACTCTCAATCGAGCCCTAGCTCCAGGCTCCCCTTCTAATGACAGCCACTCTGCTAGTGCAGCTTCATCTGCCACTGGGAGAACTCATCAGCAGGGCTCTGTGCTTCACAGATTTCTTTGTGTGGTGGACAACGATATAATAATGTATTGGTAGTTGTTAACTTGGACACATTTCAGTAAATACGGAAATAATATTTACTCCCATTTTCTTCATCCTCCATTTTTCCTCTTATATCATATCAATCCTTAATTAAAATTTACATCTACTTCTTTTCTGATCCTCATTTCTTTGTCATCTGAATGTTTTCATACAGGTTTAAAACTAAAAGAACAATGCTGCTGCCTGATATAGTCTGCTGAGTGGCCACATTTCTCTATTCACTTTGCATAAAAGGCTGAATTATTACTTTATCATCATTTCAAGGTAAACAGTGCATTGCTATTATCTTGGTGGAAAGTGGATGTTGCAGTGCACCCCCCAATGACAGGGTGGCCAAATTAAGAAAGGATTTGAGTTTCTCTTTGTCTCCCTTAAACGGTGAAAAGCCAGAACTTTCTTTCCCAGTTTGGATGTATGCTAATACGAAGACCCCTCATAGAACTTTCTGGACTTCACCTTAGAGCTGAGTCTATCTGGTTAGACCCATGCCAAAAGTCCCACCCGAGCTATTACTACTAAAAATACTGAACAAAGGAACCTCGTGGCATTTTTGGGGTGTTTCAGCAGAGAAAAGGATTTCCTTGCCTCCGGCATGACTTCTTTCTCTGTAGAGTTTTTTGGTTTTGTCATTAATAAACCTTTTTCTGTTTCTAACACTGCCTTTAATGCCATCTAGCTAATTTTTATGCCATTGGGAATTGCAGGGCAAAACCCAAAAGTCATAAACTGTCTGAGAGCTCATAACACCTGGCTCGAAGAGTATTTTATCAAGTGGGAAATTCAGAAATGAAGTCAGAGGCTTCCTCTTGCTGTCCCATTTCTTTGGAGAGAAGAACTTTCAGCACTTACTTTCAGTCAGTGCCTACTCCACACCCCACATATTCCCTGACCTGTGAGGGCAATCCTGTAGGTGCACACTGGATAAAACTCCTGTCTCCTTTTCCCTCCTCCTGTTCACTTCCAACAGGCAAGTGACAAAGCAGTTCTGTGCAGAACTGTGTGATCGACAACCCACGGCCAAGTGCTCCATGAGAAGCCCCTATGTGAACCAGGGAGACTTCCACTGTAAGACAAGTTGAACATTTTCTGTCATGCAGATTCCCTGAAGACACTCTAAATGGTAGAAAGCTCCATTTCAGACCCCCAACACAACAGAGTCTCCAAGACAGAGCTACTAACATTTGATATTCCTGAATCAGATGTTCCAATCAGTGGCTCTAAATTACATCTACTTAACAGTTTGGAAAGGACCCATGAAGTACCAACTAAAAATCTGATTCCTTAAACGGTATTGATTTTTTTTCTTTTAGAATCTCCTTCAATTTAGAGGCAGCTTCTTCATTTCCTCCTTTTACATTCAGCAGCTAATTAAAACTTGGTAAGGAAAAAGCTTCACAACCCTCCTCATGTCTGCCGAATTGCAATAGTCTGTTCCTTCTCTGAAAAGACAATCTGCAGGGATCAATTCAATACAGCAGTTTTTACACCTTTGCAACAAGGATTTTCAACAGAGTTTAGCTCAGTTAGAGATTATTTTAAGCTTACTCAACATAAAATGCTATAACATTTACTTCAGCCCAGAAAATCAAGCAAATAAAGACAAGAAGAGCCCATACTCCCTAACTCAAAATCAAATAGGCAAGTAAAATGCTTTCACAGTTTCCAGGATCCAAGGGAAGCTCTGTGCCTATTAAAAGCCACTGGCAAAATTCCCATCAAATTCTCTGCAATCAGGATTTAACGCATCTTCTTCTGCTAACTGATCACATTTAATCACAGCATCATAAAAGCCCACGGTGTTTTCCATATGATTCATTGTAACATTCAGCTATTCCTTGAGGCTAACCTTCTTTTCAGGTTAAATAATTGCATTGTTCAGAACACTTATATTTTAATGGAAGGAAAAACCTGCATCTCTGTTCTAGAGAGGAAATGTATATTTCCTAAACAGGAGGGACAAATCCTCTGCGCTCTATAATTTGCAGAAACTCAATGAATCAGGCCCACACATTCTTTATTGCTATCTAGCACTATACTGCAATTTAGAGTGAAAACTGCTAACTTCTATCATCAGGTCAATTTATGTATTATCAGACAAAACTGATGTCTACAGTGAATTATGAGTATAGGAGTCATTATCTTTCCAGAGCACCTTGAAAACGAGATGTCTAATCTCAGTAATGTAAGTTTCCCGGTTAAATAAATCCCTTGTGCTTAGTAATTCTATGCATTTATAGAAAAGATGTCACCCCCCCCCACATACTTCCTTAGACTTTAAAAAACATTTTAAATCCTCAAGGGGATTTGAATCTTCACTAAACAGAATTGATTTCTGTACTTACTAGTTAGTACACTTAATCACACATGCATTTTTGTTATGCAATGGATTGGGAAATTCAAAGAACTGGCTGTTTTGAAAACTAGTTTTCCATCACCCCTCTTCCTTTTTACTTTGATGGCTTTTTTTTTTTTTTTAATATCAAGATGACACCACCCTCCTGGAAAGAGCTCCAAACAGTCAACGCTGCCTTCTAAGTTTGAAGCCAGCCAGGCCTGGTGGGAACAGTTAGAACAGAATTTAGAAAGGCTAGCAGGGGTTTTTCAATCCACTCTGCAAGAAAGATTACCTCTCCACTCTTGCCGATGAGAATTCAGGTTAAGGCCTGTATTAATCTATTTCTTCCTTGGGAGCATGATCCAAAGCTTAATGAAGCCAAAAAGAATCCATCTATTGATCTGAGCATTTCTGGCAATTTAATTCAGAGTTCCCTTTACCAATTTATATGTTACGTGGGATACGGCCTGAGGACACATCTTTGTGGGTGACAGGATGGTGGGACTGAGTTCACCCTCAGCAGATTTGCTGAGAACACCAAGCTATGTGGAGCTGTGAACATGCTGGAGGGAAGGGATGCCATCCAGACGGGCCTTGACAAGCTCGAGAGATGGGTCTGTGTGAACCTCATGAAGTCTGACAAAGCCAAGTGCAAGGTCCTACACCTGAATCAAGGGCATCCCAAACACAAAGGCTGGGATTAGAATTGACCCAGAGCAGCCCTGGGAGAAGGACTTGGGGGTGCTGGTGGCTGAGAGGCTGGACATGGCCCGGCCGTGTGCTGGGAGCCCAGAACCCCCCGTGTGCTGGGCTGCACCCAGAGCCCCGTGGGCAGCAGGGCAGGGAGGGGATTCTGCCCCTCTGCCCCGCTCTGCTGAGACCCCACCTGCAGGGCTGCATCCAGCTCTGGGCTCCCAGCACAGCAAGGACAGGGACCTGCTGCAGCCAGCCCAGAGGAGGCACCAGGGGGATCAGAGGGATGGAGCAGCTCTGCTGAGAGGAAAGACTGAGAGAACTGGGGTTCTTCAGCGTGGAGAAGAAATAGTTCTGAGGAGACCCTAGAGCACCTTCAAGTACCTGAAGGGAGCCTGCAAGACAGGCAGAGAGTTTACAAGAGCATGTGGTGACAGTACAACTGACAAAGTAGATTTAGATTTGCTGTTAGGAAGAAATTCTTCCCTCTGAGGGTGGTGAGGCACTGGCACAGGTTGCCCAGAGAAGCTGTGGATGCTCCATCCCTGGCAGTGATCAAGGCCAGGTCGGATGGGGCCCTGAACAACCTGGCCTAGGGAAAAGTGTCCCTACCCGCAGCAGTGGGGTTAGAATGAGATGATCCCTTCCAACCCAAAGCACTCTGTGATTCTGTGATTCTAGGACAGTCTATCCTAACTTGCCCCCAGTTCCTGTGGCCACAGACACCTATTCCTGTTCCCAAGCACTGCCTTGCCTTCAGGACATACCCACAGATGGCTGCTGACAGCACCACGCTCTGAGAGAAGCAGGAGCCAGCTGCTTCTCACAGCCCACCCTCCACCCCTACACCTCCATGAGTAGCCTCTCAGCAGAATGTCCTATTTTATCCATACCACCATATTTTCTGCTGTTTTTAGGGCTGGACCTGGCTCTTAGTCAGCCAGTTCAGATTTGCATCTGCCTAAATTTGTAGATGCAACACCAAATTAAAAATGTTCTTCTGTCCTCAGAATTTTCCCTGACACTCCTTAACACTCTCATGAAATCAGGAGGAACTCACTGGCAGACAGTGAGGCTGCAGCAGCATCTAGAATAAAAAAAATAAAGCCTAACAATTACACTGGCAAATTCCTGGCTCGTGTTCTCATTTTCTTATCAGGTTTGTGTGAGACTCCCCATTTTGGAAATCAAAATTAGGAACTCAGAAATACCCCACTTAGTTTTCATTTACCTAACCCATGGATTCTTAGCCAATTTAGATATGTGCCTGCTGCCTGCAGCCTATTCTTTTATATATCATTCCCAACAAATTCTGCTGTACAAGTAACACATTTTGATTACACTAATTCTAACTTAGGTTCAGGGGCTGTATAAAACCATTTTTCTGATAAAAAAGTAATTGTTTTATACAGCCTGAGAAGACCAGCAATCCATAGCAGTTATACGTTAAGGAGTACAACAATGCAACTGTTGTGGTCGTGACAAATAAAGCTTTTCTCTAAAACTCTGCAACTTGGGTTTCAATCTCTGCTTAGAAAAATCCTATGAGATTCGAATATTCTTGACCTCCTCTGATGAGTGATTACCAACGCATTCAAGAAGTACAAAATGTGCTTGAAAGACAACGGTCTAATCACTTAAGGCTGCAAATACAGTCACGAGCTGGAATAGACCACATAAAATAGTTCATGTTTCAGCAAGTTATAGATGCTGCCCACAGAGCACTTCTTCCCACCTTGCTGTTTTACACAGCTTAACAGATCCACCCTGTTTGGATGGAACATTTCTATTCTTTGAAGCTGCTCTGGATAGATCCTGAGCTGGTGGATATTGGCAAAGCTTCGTATTCCTCGTCTGGGCTGTGCCAGCTGATCCAGTGTCCCCAAGCAGTCACACCCAGGCAGCTAATCCTCAGGACAGTGTTATTTTTTAGAGGCAAGAAGACATCAACTGACGCAGCAGCAATCTGAGCTGTTTACATCCCTGTGCATGTGATTGCAGCGCCTCCAGCTTGGAGTGTCCTCGTTTTTGACTACCCACGACCCTGCTACTCTGTCTTACTGCCTCTCCATGTGTTATAGCACTTTCCATCACTTCCACAAACATACTATGCCATGTGAGACATAAACTGTATTTGCCTTTTATGGCCCCTTTGAAAAAGTGGCAGTTCTCATGCCCGATGGCAACTCATGACTTTATGTACCTCCAAAATATGACCCGCCTGTACCAGCTACTACAGGCTTTTATTAAAGTAATCAAATATGCAGAAGAGGCCAATGTCAAGGAGAAGAAGTCTGTACCCTACTGTCAGGACATGTTGTAAGAACAACACATGGCTGATGTGTTCTAAAATATTTAGGGAAAACAAAATTTAAATTTGATTATCACATCCCATCAGTAAAAAATTGCATTGGCTACACACTGTCTGCACCAGTCACATTAAACCAGGCTTATACAGTGGGAACAGTAGATGCCATCTGCAGCCCTAGAATAATCTTGGCAGCACACCAGCACATATTCATTTCTGTGGAGAACAGCCTTGCTCGCTGTAGCTGAGTCCTCATGGTACCTCAGATGGCCAAATTGTCTCAGAGCTTAGTAACTGGATATTGTCACTCATTTAATCATCCTGGTTAAACAAGATGCTTGGAGTTGGCAGTTCTAGAAACTTTATAAAGGTTGAGCAGGGTAACCTTTCTTGCCCCCATGCCCTGATTTAGCAGAACACGATTACCTCAGGCAACTGACCAAAAGCCTGTGATGGATAACTTGAAAACTGGAACATACATGAAAAAAAAAAAAATAAAACCTAGACAAAAAAGCCTCAAAACAATACAAAAAAATAACCTGCTGCTGAGGAAATTTCAGTGTTGTTCTACTTTAAGTAGAACAGAGTCTTTCAGCAGGACAATTGACATCATCCTAACGAATTACAGATGGATTGAGAGGTGAGACAAGGGAAAACTCAAGGTGGTATTTCTGTGTTTGAATAGGAATTTCTACCTGGATAGGCTAACTTCTTTTAATTTATGAGAGCAAGGAACAATCAGGACAGTTCTTGAGGAAGACTGGCATCCAGCAATCTGCAAAAAGGGTATGGGCAACAGGCACAGTTACAGTTCAAAGGCTTTAACATCAAAGAGTGACCCATTCCCCTGTGACTCTCCCTGCTCTTATTTCACTCAAATTCTTCAAAGTGGGATTCAGTGGAATAGATGAGTGGTTTTTTATCCTGGATAACCATGGAACAGCCAATATTTACTCAGCTATTGAATCCACATGTAGTTCAAAACCCTGTTACCCTAAAACCACCAAAAAGAAAACGCTGCTGTGTGCAAAAAGAAATGTTCAAAAATAAATTCCAAATATCCATCAGGAACAGCTTACTGGATCTCACACATATTGTTTTAGCGCTATAAATGTCTAGAAGCAGTTTTACCCAGGATAATGTGTAAGTGGGCCTCCAGTGGCGCTGCTGGCCATCCCTTCCCACCTTCATCACAAACCCTCACATGGTACCAGTGGTATCAGATCTAAAACTTCACCGTCTTCAGCACAGTTATCCTTTCAGCATCCCCATGGCAGGGAATGTAGCACAACATCAGTGTTGTCATACAGTTGAGTTTATTGTCTGTGTCACTAAAAACCAAAATCATATGCATGTCACCTAGCAGTCACTGGTCAGGGAATGTCTGAATTCAAAATCTAATTTTAAAACCTGTGGTTTCAGTTGCTTCCTCACTCTTAAGGTGCTTAGATACTTAGAAATGTAAGGTCTGTCTGTGCAAAAATTGAGACACCGTAGATTTCTTGACAATATTTAGCAGCTAGATAGCTACCCTAGGTTTAAGCTAAATCAGGATCTATAATTTATGCATTGATGTTCCTGTGATACCTCTGCAATTAATCTGACTGCTTTCTTCAGAGCAACCTCACCCAAGGAAGCTTTGTAGAGAGTAAGGGTAGAGGAGTGGACAGGACTTGCCCTTCCTGCTGCAACCCACCAGTCACAGCATCCTTTCTCCCTAGGGTTCAAATTTTCTTCTTGTTTTCTGTTCTCTTCTATGTGATTTCACCACACCAGGTGACTTTCTCCTTCTCTAGAGCCTTGAATCAGCTGTTCAGCTTTCTGCAGATTAATTAGACACTGGTGGAGCTAAGGAGAGGTGTATATTATTGTGTAAGTGGTTGTGCATGACTCTTTAGCTTGGTTGCCAGAGAAGTCACTTGACAGAGGATACAAATGGATTCCCCAGTCAGAGCTCCAATGAGCATTGAATATGGATTTCACTGGAGTAGAAATGAAAATTGTTGCATCAAGTAAGATAGAACATTTTGAAGGACTGGCTACGTATGCTCAGGAAAGTAGTCTGCAGAAAACCAAAATTCAAACCACAAACCAGAGTTGTAGATTTGTACTGAGCATCCAGCAGAGGTACTTGTTCATCCTCAGAATGAAACTAGAAACAGTCTAATTCTGCAGTTGGTCTGTAAACAGTGCAGTATATGTAGTACAATTGCCAATCTTATTTTCTTTATTACTTCTGTGTGACCTCTTGAGGAACAAAGGCTGCCATGCATCTTACTCTGTCATCTCCCTCTGCTCACCACTGCATTCCTTCCTCCAATCTCTGGGAAATTCCAGGAGGGAAACGGTGAGGGTGGGGAAGGAGCCATTTCATAAAAACAGTGGCAAAGCCAAATGCAATGGGCTGATTTGTAGCAGCTTGCTGCTGTGTGCAGCACTAACCACAGGGAAATCAGTCCATTTTGTCGCTGGGGCTTGCTGGAAAATCCCAGCTTGATTGAGTGGATACAGGGAATCTTATTTGAAAGAGAATGATGGCACTATGTGAAAACAGAATAGGAGAGGATAAATAAAAACATATCCTAACCTGGAACTGGAAACTCTCACTGCTCCTGCAAGTGGTGTCAGCCACAGCCACAGCTTTGCTGGGTGTCAGTTTACACTTCCTTAAAGAAAGCATATTACTTATCTCACAGACACCAAGAAAGGCATAATATATTAAGGGATTAGGTAGTAAAAAAAACCCCCAAAAAAACAAAAACACAAAATAACCAAATGTGAGGGCTGGAATTACATTTCTGAATATGACTAATAAAAATTTCAGTCACTGCTGGAGATGGGATACTCATCTGTTCTTGACCAGACATCTCAGTACAACGTGTCTGCTTGTGTGGTCTTAAGTGCTCCAGAGATGTTTTCCCATTTTCAGATGGTATCCCTACCTCTCCATATTACCTGTAGATTTTGTAGTAATTGTAGTGGCAGAAGATAAAATAAAGTCCAGCCTAGAAAGAGAAACTGAGAGCAGACACTAATAGAACAAAAGCTAGGAGAAGAGAAATACATCTGTAGCAAAAGTTTTCAGTGGAAACCAAGACAAAAATATCATGTAAAAGAGATTCAGTGCAGCTGTCTGAGCAGTCCAGATTCTCATGCAAAAATCCTACTGAATTTGACAGAAAGATCTAATGGAAAAAATTTAATCAACTTACCACTTTCAGGATTAAATGCATATTCTTGAAGCAGAAAAATCTTTGTGCATATATAATATATATATATATATACTGGTTTCCATAAACTAGTCTGTGACAACATCTAGAAAACCTGCAAATACAGACTTTTTTCTCTCTTTTTTTTTAACTAATATATATATTATATTTATGGGCTTCTATTTACAAACTGAAGAACTACTTTGCAACAGCACCTTTACAGAAAGACCACTTACATTCGCCACTTGAGCATTATGACTTTGGATTTGTAGAAACTCAAAAATCATTGAAAACTATTGCAATCATAAAATTCTGCTATATCCAAGTGCACACATTAAACAGAAGTGTCTAGAAAAATTGCCAAAGCATCCAAGTGAAAACAAACATGAGGGAGATATAATTACAAGGGATAACAAGACTTTGGTTGTAATCTCTTGCATGTATTGGTATTATCAGCTGAATCTTTGGGTAGGTCTGATCCAAAGGCTGCTAAATGTCAACGAGGGTATTCCTTCTGATTTTAATAGGTTCTGAACTAAATCCTAAACAATTCAGTTGTGTGATGTGAAGCATGGTGTATGAACACAAAACTTGCATCCCATTAAGTATCAAAACCAGTGTCTCATTATTCTTTATTTTTAATGTAGCAAAAATAGCCTTTTCAGAAATCAGGGCTCTAGATAACAAATTTTTCAGCAGTGCTTTTCTTGAGTCCATGCACTTAGACTTTGGCTTAGATGTAAGGTGAAGCAATTAATTTCCTCTGTTTGGCAGGTGAACACAAGTCTTTGACTTTCATTTTAGTTGAACTCTGTTATTGCTAACGAAAAAAATATACTTCCTAGCTTTTCTACTGTATCAGCTGGATAAATTGTTAACACTTAAGAACTCCCCAGGCAGTAATGAATGACACAGTTTTCTGTGTTATCCCTGATAAAGTTTAGGATATGGAAAGCAGCTTAATCCTCTTTCTATACTCTCCCATCTGTGCTTTAGAGCTACCACAGTAAATTACTACATACTGAAGCACTGCTGCAGATGTAATTTCATATTTTCAAAGCTGAGATAATTTTACTCCACAGTGTATTTTTTTAATCTTTGTAAAAGAAAGTAAAATGTTTAAGGAAGCCAGGTTAGATAAAACTGTTGACTTTAAGAGATGGATGGTAGTTCTCAGTGAAGTAAACCTTTTATAAAGTTTACTTGGAATACAGAATTAAGGCAAACAAATTACTTTGTTTACAGAAAATCCGCAATGTGAAGCGTTAAGATTTAACTCAATTGTAATCTGCTGTTAATTATAAGACAGGAATAGTAGCTGACAAATATTGCTTCAGGCACTCTTTATTGTACTTAAACATGTTATTGCCTGTGTCTAATGTCTTCAATCCTACTTTCATTTTGCAGAATGATTTTTACTTGGTACAGTTTTGCCATTAACCTGCTCAGTCACAGTTAGGGCTCATTTCTTTCTCTGTGAGGAAAGCTTAAGTTTTGCTTCAGATTTCTCCATGTTTTGTCAGATGTGCCTTTTGCTGCTGTCTAATCATTAAGGATAAAGGGACTGATTTAGTATCTATTGGAGTAAATTGAGTGACTCAGTTCAGAGGCTGAGCATAGCAGCTGCTCCAAGAGTAGAACTGAATGCAGTGAGAGATATTTTATAAACATCTCTATCTTGCATTTTTCTGTATCCCCGTAAAACCCCACATTTAGTAAAACTGAAAAAATCCAGTCAGTCCAGTGTCTTGCTCAGGTCACCATATGGTTGTAGAACAGCTGGTTCATGTTAAACCTTCACAAAATTGAGATTTTACTTAGAGGAAGCAGCAGCAAATACTTTGAAGAATCTGCAGCCACAGTGCAGGATCTAAAGCAGCCAGGCACAAATCATCAAAACACTCTGACAGAGAAAGAGTTCCTCTGTTACCCTTTGTTACTTTGCATTTCAAAATGTCATCTTGCTGCCTAGCCTATGTCCTGGGACTAACCTGAAGAATAGGGGCCACCCCACCTGGTGACCTAAACACAGCTAAGCAAACATCTGTCACCTTACAACCGGATTATGGCAATCCAGCACTTTCTCTAAAACCTGTCAATTGCTTCTAAGACTAAAAGTTGTCAAAGCTGAGCTTCGTCTCCTAATTCCGGGTGGAGAACAGGGACTGTGGATATTTCTGTGGGGGCAGGTAACCCAGCTCTGCAGAGAGTATCCTGCTGACATTGAAACAGAGCCTCTTCCCCCTGCATATGCCTGGAAAAACTCCTCTTTTTGCTCTATTTTCTTTAGGCCCTTGCCAAGTGCTGGCTGCTGGGATTGCAAAGGAGCAGGGCCCCACCTCCGTCACCCGACCCACACACATCTGCTCCTTCAGTGTGGTGTGGGGTGGGTGGTGACCAAAGAGCACCTGAGTGGGCAAACCTGGATTTGTGCTCACCAGTGGGAGAAGTGACACATGGAGTCAAAAGCAGTTTTGTAATGATGAAAAACTAGCCACTGTGGCTAACTTGTAATTGCTTATTGTTGAAGTGGCACAGCTATGCTACTGCTATGCTACAGTAAAGAGGGAAGTTTCAGAAAGCTCTTGAAAAAATAGTAATACCTGAATATAAGGCATTCATGTGGTCTTAACTTTGCCCCTTCGGGTACTTGGTGTGATGTTATCAATAAAGACAGTAATCCAAGGGATCACGTAGGAGAAGCAGGGACAGGGTCTAAACCCCGTCTCTGGGAGGGAAGGAAAGCTCACTTCAAAGCTGGCGCCTCAAGAGGCAAGAGAATGGGTTACCTTGAGCCTGAGAAGGTCGAGGAGTAGAGGGACCTGCTGGCAACATCCTCCTCCCTGCTTCTCTCCACTCCTCACTCCCCACTTCCCTTGGGAACCCCGAGAGCAGCCCCCAGGGTCTGCCTCCCGCACACTCCTCATCCCCAGGGACAGCATTTGGCCCCATGCATGCCCAGGGGGCTCTGGGGAACAGCAGGTGCAACAAAAAAAAAGGAGGAGGACCTGGCTAATCTTCTGCAGTTTAACCTGAACATCGGTTCACAAAATTAAACAACAGATGCTTCCCAAGGGCATGACACGTATAGGCCTCCTTGAAGTAGGGGAACAGCTTAAGCCTTCCAGCTAAGGCTGACAGATTTTCTGATAACAGAAAATGAAGCAATCTAAAAATATGCTCTTCCAGCTACCCCTACAATCAGTTACAGGTAGATCATAGCATATTTCATAAATGTCAAAGCAAGCTGTCCTGACATCATTAGTCCTTTATCTTAGACACTGATAGAAGGAGATAAACTAATTATTTATGACTATTCAAAGGACAAACAAAGCACAGAAGTAGATTGATAGGAACACCCTTAATAACCTGATCCAAAGATAATTCATGATATCCAGCTGTTTGGGTTTTTTTAAACTTTTTGTGGCTATGGTACTTCTTGACCTATATGTTGTTTATTGTACTGCTGTAGGCAGTAACGATTTAAAGGTACACAAACAGAAAGAAAGCAGGCTAAAAATTAGCTAGTTTTTATAGCTTGCTGAAAGAAAAAATAGAAATAGCATACTTGGTATAGTAGACATTAAGTTTAGGTCTTAGGTGCAAATATAGAGCAAGACATATGGCTTTCTTAATGAAGCAGTAACATGACTTCACCTTTTAGTGAATTTGTGTTTGAGCTTGAAAATCATTGTAAACAAGGTAACTGAGATATTTTGGAACTGAGCATTCACATAAACTGCTAATTAAGTAATCCTGGAACTTCTGATATGTGTGAAGTTACTGCTTGAATAACACTGTGTCTCCGCAAACGTCACAATGGGAGAGATATAAATTAAATAATCAGTGTCTCCAAAATAAGAATTATACACAGTAAATTGTGGAGCAAACAGAGCACTAGTAAACTGCATGATTCAGGCATAAAAGCAGCAGCCCTTTCAGTTGCAGGAGGATATATATCTTTGTCAAGTCTTGGGAAGACATTGAAACCCTGTCTGGATTGAACTGTCTTGTTAATTATAAAGAGCACTAATAAGAAACAATGTTTAACTTATAGGTCACTGTGTCAACCATCCAAGTGTACCTTATTTCCTAATTTTAGAGTAACATTCGTGGGGCTGTTTAGAAGGCAGAGCTGTATGCAGTAGCCATCAGAGAGATTCACCTGGTCTGCCATAATCTGACAATCAGCATCTCTTACTGGGGCTTGAGATACAGACAACCAGAATCTCACTGTGAAACCAGGATCTCTATCATGAAAAGCTGAGAGAATGTTTAACGATTGAGCAAAAAGACAAATGAAGGTCGTGATAAACCTGTGAAGAGAATTTGTGCTTTTTTAAAGGAATATTTGTGCTTCCTCTCAAAATGCTTTCAAGGAAATACTTATTTACTAATCAGCTTAGTCATAAGTTATTATTAAGAGCACTGGTCTTTTTTTTCCCCCTTCTGAAAAGAAAAAAAAATAATTGTGAAACAGACATCATTTGTTCTCATGAGTGTGTCTAACTGTGCCAAAACAGTATTACCCATAGAAGACCATAAGCAGCATTTGAAAATATTGGTATAACTGGACAAGGACAGATTCCATTCATTCTCACAAAGAGCAAGGGGAAAGTGTGGCTGTTGGAGGAAGAAGGAGCAAAGGAGAACATGAAAGCTCCATTCATTTCCTGCCTTGAGTTTCCTTGCAGACAGAAGGCCCAATCTGGTTTTGCAGCTTAGTGGAAATGTTAAGAGTAGCGTCCATCATTTCCCCAGGGAGGACAGGGCTCTGACCCTGCTCCCTGGTGCCCTGGCCCACGGAGCTGGCTGTGTATGGACGCTGGCTGTGTCTGTGTCACACTAGGGACACTCTGCCAGGGCTACCCGGGGACTTTCAGGAGAGCTGTGGAACGGTGTCTGACTCCCTCTGCTCCTTGCAGGTGGGGTGGCTAGCACAGGCAGTCCCAAAACCCCTCATCACCCTCCTACCATTACTGCTGTGCTCTCCACACAGTGTGAGTAGCCAGCCCATACACCGGGTTAAGTAATTGCTGTTAATCAGTGGCAGCCTTAATTAAACTTTTGCCAAGCAAATTTAGTTAATCGTTCAAAACACATTTGTGAGATTCTGAAAAATGAACAGCTTACCCTCCACCTTTGTGAAATTATGGTTAATCATTCACTAATGTCTGCATCATCCTATTTAAACCTTCCCCTGTGGTTTTAGACTTCTTTCTGCTTGCTAATCCACCACAGGGGAGTGATATGTAAACATGCAAATACATTATTGTAGGCTTTTCCTATTTGTGGTGCTGGGTTCTATCAAGCCACATTTATAGCCTCACCAAGAATGATGCATAATTCATTCGTCTCACATTCAATTGAATTAATTTAAAGGTATAATTCAATTTAACAAACACGCAGCTCGGTGTACTGAGCAGTGAGACATGGCACGCTGCACTTCACCCCATCTTTCTGTTCTCAGCCAGCCTCCTGGCTCCTGGTATTCTTATACATCAAACCAAGTACCACACCAGGGCCAGAATGAACCATAACAAGTCAACAACAGCTTTTGAACCTCCAAGCTGTGTAACTACTCCCTGGCTGTCCCAAATTTCTTCAAATTCTCCTTCTCCATGAAGATTATATCCTTTACTGTGCAGCTATTTTAAAATCCTCGTAATGTGAACTGCTGCACTCTTGCTCCTAACTCTACTAAGTCCATTACAGACAACCCTTTCCTTTGATTTATGCCTCATTATAAAAATCAAATTTCTTGGTTGTCAAAAGAAAATTGACTGCAGCAAGCGGAAGGCACCAGATCCCTAGCATACAAAGCCATCACACCATTCTAAGGGAGCAACTTCAAGTGTGATGGAAGGATATCCTATAAATACAGAGCTCTCAGAGAGAGGAAAATGAAAAAGCGATTATCAGGTTGGGTGAAGAAAGTGCAAACTGTCCCTCTCCTAACCTTAACCCCAACCACCAAGGATGGGCTGCGACTTGGCCCACACTCAAAAGCCATCACCCAGATGAAAAAACTGTCAGCAGAGAAAATGTTCTGCAAGATATTGCTCCTTGTGCCAAACCTTTTGCAGCCCCACTACTGCTGGAGATTTAGGCATCGTGCCTCTCCTAAAACTTATCTTGACTGTACTTTAACCATAGCGTGAATGAGTTGTGCTCTCAGCTATAGCCTGGGTCCCCAATATATGTTTGAGATGAAAAAGTTATTAAAAAAGAAATAAATTCACAGTCTCTGTGAAAACTAAGAAAATTATTCACAGTCTCTGTGAAAACTAAGAAAATTATGTGCAACTATTGTAATTTCTGAGATGGCCTTTTAGTTTTACATGTAAATAATTGATTTTTATAGATTATTATTTGCTGAATTGAAATCAGAAGCACATGTTCAACAGACCCTCCATTTTATCTTTATTGATCAAACCAACCATTCCTCATCAGTGCTGAAGTACTACTTATATNTAAAACTTATCTTGACTGTACTTTTAACCATAAGCGTGAATGAGTTGTGCTCTAAGAGAATTATGTGCAACTACTGTAATTTCTGAGATGGCANAGAAAATTATTCACAGTCTCTGTGAAAACTAAGAAAATTATGTGCAACTATTGTAATTTCTGAGATGGCCTATTAGTTTTACATGTAAATAATTGATTTCTATAGATTATTATTTGCTGAATTGAAATCAGAAGCACAGCACATGTTCAACAGACCCTCCATTATATCTTTCTTCATTGATCAAATCAACCATTCCTCATCAGTGCTGAAATACTACTTATATTGCAAACTTCCTTCCAACTATTGGCAAATCTAGCAAATGAACAATTTTTAAATTGACAGAGATATACTGTGTGTGTCATAGACTTAAAAGACATGATCCAGGTTTATGTTTTTTCTTTAAAAAACAATGATGTTATCATGAATTTATTTTCTTGGCAATTTTTTTCCATTAATGTTACTGGCATTATTTAATTGAATAAAGTTATGCAGCCTTTCTTACACAAACATAAATATTACAGATTCTATCCCTCCCCCAGCAAATTCCTCAGAATTTCTGATTTTTCCTCAGCTATTTTGCAATTTTTTCCTGTCTACTGTCAGCTTTAAAGCATTATTTTCTTCTATTTACTTTGAGGTTATGCAAGTTGTTTGTTTGAGTGCCCCAGCACTGTCAGATATCCATAGGTTAGCCCGCATATCCTGAGAAGTTCCATCAGCAGCTGATACTGATATCAATGAAGGCATCATACGGCCAGGTGCATTTTGAACTGTATTTGACTTTCACACGCACATGGCCAGGAAGTTTTTGTCAGCAAGGTCACCAACAGAGAGCTGTGGGGCTGGATCCAGACAGAGGTATGAACCCACACCCTGCAGCTCTTGCAGTGTAACAACTTAGCTGAGCCATTAATTCACTTTGATAAATATTCTTTAAAGTCTGTCCTTATGCTGCACGTATCAAAGGGTAGTAGGTGACATGCAGAAATTTAGAAATGGATTTTTTTGGTGACTTTTTTTTCTATATATAGGAAATCTTAGCATATTTACACTATGTACACCATTCTCCTTTTCCCCATAAATTCTCTTCTCTCTGTTCATGCCTGTGCACATGAAAACCCCTACCAGTTTTACCTTCTTTTCTGCTAAGCTTGACCATTACCAATCTACCTCAGACCTTGGGAAAAGGAACATATTCTGGTTACTCCTCTGTGCATCCCATAACAACAGAGCACCCTACATTAAATAAAACAAACACCACCAAAAAAATAAAACCACAAAAAAAAAAAAACAAAAACCCAAGCAACACCCCAAAATCCCAAATATGCCAAATGCTTTGCATGAACAAACTGAAGAAGAAGAAAGTGTTTTCCCCTAATTTTTCTGGTTTGATATTTCTAGACTTGTCTCAAATAGAAGGAAGCATATTTATACCCTGATGGGGATCCTTGTGTTTATGTGCCCCCTCAGACTTGGCCATTTTAGCACAAATTCTGATTTTAGCAGAACCTGAAATTTAGCAACTATAGCAGGCTTTAGACAAAAATGGTTTATGAGTGTTCCATCCCCCTCTCCCATCATATCCCAGGAATGTCATGGCCTTACTAGGACACACTTTTTGAACCCTTTCCAATTTCAGACATTTCCTTTCTCTTTTAATACCTCATTGCTTTTGCATCAATTACAGCCTGACCTAAAGCCACACTGGCAGTGAATGTGATATATAGTAGAATCCATTTAAATGAATTTCTGATGAAAGAATAAAACTGTTAAAAGAATAAATTTACTCCACAGATTTATACAAATCCTGTATATGCACTGAAATCCTCTTAAAGGAAAAAACTGATGGAAGATTAAAATGTTAAATGAATTAAACCCCAGCATCCTAGTGAAATATAATGATTATTTGACCTATTAAATGAATAGCTCCACTGACCATATAATGGTAAGTATTCAAATATATGTCAATTTTAAATATGAAGTGAAAAAATTAAAGCAAACAGTGATCAATGAGAATATCTATTAAGACAATAAACCTACAGAATAGCAGGAAAATGTTCTTGAAAGGTCTTTGTTCACCCAGCCTTAAAGCTAGAAAGTCCTTAATTTCTGTTAAGAAGGAGAGAATTTTGATGATTGAATTTGTTAAAAGTTATTAACTGTACAGCATAAATGTAATTTTTGCTTTGCTTAATTTCAGCATAATAAATTGTCTGAGAAAGCCATTCCCTTTCCTTCTGACTCTGGTAATTTTTTGGGGATTTATTTTAAAAAAAGGTGTTGACCAACACCTGCCATTAGAGTTGTCTGCATTCCATTTTAGGGAAAGTATCTTTTAAAACTGTGTTATATCTATCATCACTAGCGAAAACTTATAAAAACACAGATGTTTTTAACACTGTAATATTTATTTTAGCTTTTGTACTTTCAGTGTATAGTCAACATAACATAAAGACATATTTCCAAGAAATGTTACATCTGTCTATTTCAATGCTAAAATAAAAACTAGGGATTTTGTCTTTGCCACCAAAAGCACTATTCTGGTAACACTAACATTCTGAGAGTTGATCCTACTTTGGAAAAAAATTATGCTTTATCTGTCTATCTTGGTTTTGGCCAACTCTTCTCCTAACTGGTTTCAGGTTTAAATCCCAGATTAAACCACAAAAAACGTGCACCCTAAATCCCCTGACAATTATTTGAAAACAATATTATACGTCGGCTTCCTACCTGACAAGAGTTGAGTTCATAGTCAGTTTAGGTCATAGGTGAAATGAGTTTGTCAGTCACAATCCAGTCTGTAATAAATTTATATCTTGATCACAAAATTACTGTACTACTCAATTAAATATTGCCTGAAGGAACTGATCATTAGAGATGGAGACCCAACTATGGATACCAGGGATAAAAGTCCATTTTCAGTGTATGAACAAGTGCAAAATGCCAAGACAAGCCACTCTCAGTAGCAAGATGCTGTGCATAGAAATACTATCCTTCCTCCTGTCAAGTCTTCACATTTGCACCACCTTGTGATTCTATGACATCACAGATTTTGAAAATTCCACAAAAAAGAAATATTAAAACCAATGAGCCACAGCCTTCTCTGCAGAAAAGGCTTCGTAGAAATTCAAGGGGGCTTTTAGTGACTCCTCAGGGATTGTGATTATCCTTTTGCCATTTAGTCCAGATCCTGTATTTTTGAAGGATGCATGGATAAAGCCATCTCTGTCTTTACCAGAGACTTGCAGTGAAGCATCCTGAAAACTACAACTTCCCTATACTGAGGGAACAAAGAGTGTGTGCAAACTGCAGGCCACCAGAGGAATACACCTGGAAGGGTGTAAATGTGTCAGTCCTTTCCTACAAAAAAATATGTCTTCTGCCTGTTCCCCTCTTAAAAGCAAAACCAAATGGATATGAAAGGTTAGGAAGGGTACTTCAGCCCCCTAGGTGAGTTTAACTTCAATTCCTTTGAATTTCTCCCTGATTCTCCCATAAACTTAAAAAAAAAATGAGGAAGGGAAAATTTGTTTACTTGACTGGCAAAACATAAGGAAATAAGTTTTAGGAGATTGGACAGTGTAAACCTCTCAAGGCAGAATTTCTCTTTGATTTCCCCTTTTACACGGACAATATCCTCCTAATCTTACAGTTGCATGGAGATAAGAGACTACAAAGAAATTTTTAATTTCCCAAAACTCCACCCACCATTATAGTCTGATAATCACACACTCTAATAGGCATAAAGAAGAAAGCTGGAACTAACCATGTAAACACTTCAGGCATCCCTAAAATTGTGTTCTCTGTACCTTGGAAAGCAAAAATGAAAGCTGAAAATACAAATAGATAGTAATAGGGAGACACAGGAGATTAAATGGCTCCTGGCGTGGATCAGCAGTGGTGTGGCAGCAGGACCAGGGCAGTGACTGTCCCCTGTGCTGGGCACTGCTGAGGCCACACCTCCATCCTGTGTTCAATTTTAGGGCCCCTCACTACAAGAAAGACATTGAGGGGCTGGAGAGTGTCCAGAGAAGGGAACAGAGTTGGGGAAGGGTCTGAAGCACAAGTCTGATGAGGGGGAGCTGAGGGACAGCTGGGGGTGTTTGATCTGGAGAAAAGGAGGCTCAGGGGGAATATTATCACTCTCTACAGCTGCCTGCCTGTCTCTCTACGTGTGAGAGTTTGTCCCTTCTACCAAGTAACAAGAACTGGACAAAGGAAATCGCCTCAAGTTGTTCTAGTGGGGATTTAGATCATGTACTAGAAAAAATTTCTACATGGAAACATTGTCAAGCACTGGAACAGGCTGCTCAGGGAAGTGGGGGAGTCACCAACACTGGAAGCGTTTAGAAGACACGCAGATGTGGCATTTAAGGACACAGTTTAGTGGAGGACTTGATAGTGTTAACACCTGGACTCAGTGATCTTAAAGGTCTTTGAAAACACATATATTGGGTCAGGGTTTTACAAATTAGAAATTTGATAAAGAGACAGTTTAAGTTTGACATTCGTGTTAAGATAGTCTGTGAGACGGCCTAGTTGAGAAGTGCAAAGTAGTTGAGAACTGGGAAATGAAGAGCTTTTGTTGACAAGAAAACCACTAAAAGGTACTGGAGATCACTGCATAAGAAACAGAGAGTATCCAAGGCCAATTTGTAGTCAGCAAAGCTAAGATGACAAGCTAAGTGTGAAATATAATCAGAGAACGCTGCTTTGGTAAAGGTTTTACTGGGCCTGACAGAAAGAGCCCTTTTCCTTAATGATGTGATGATGAACTCTAGTTGAAGAGTGAAGCCCTTCAAAGCAAGGCAGGAGAGGATGTTGTAAATACATGCAAGGCTTAAAAACCTTTTGAGAGATATACAAATGTTATTGCCTTTACGGGACAGCTGAAGAATGTAAGTGTAAGGAAGGTCTTGATTGTTCCTTTGCCATACGTAAATAACAACTTGTAATAATCCAATATTCACACTAAAATCTTTGGCCAACACCAGAGAAAACCACATTTCCATCCTTGTCTTTCAGAAGACGATTCCTAAGAGACTTCTCCTTTTTAACATTTCAGCCTACATCTCTATTAGTCAGCTCACCACATCTGATTATCCGTCTCAGTGAACGCTCAGAGTAGGTGGCTGCAACCTGTCCCATAACCCTTTCTTTGCCAAATTTTTCACTTATATGCTTGTTTTGTTTTCCTTTGTCCAAAGATTAAAAAAGAATTTTTAAAAAAATTGAGCCTGAATCAATAGAAGAAAAATTTAAACATATTTTAGTTTCAGGAAAAATTAAAAAACTGAATCAAGATCTGAAGCTATGTTTACTGGGTTAATCTGTTTTAATCCGTGAAAATCAGTCTCAAGCTATGCCCATTAAGAGGAATTTAACTTTGTTTTCTGTTATTTAAGCAACCTAGGAAACATCTGACCTTCCCGCCAATAATTCCTCCATACTATTTATAAGCATTTTTGAAGGTGCTGATTACAGTGCTGAATGTCATTAGGATTCTGTGTACTATTAATGTTATTACTGTTGCTGTAAAACTTAAAGCAGCAATTATGGAGCAAGATCTGACTGAGCCACAGGATACACAGATCCAGTGCAAAAGGCAGGTACTCTCACAAGAGTAATATTAAGAGTTAACACATGTGGAAAACTGAAACAGTGTTGGCGAGAATGGCAGAGAGGAGTTGGATCTCCGATGCCTTCATTGACAAGAAGTTTAAAGAAGATTTGAAGCATGATAAGATAATAAACATGACAAATTGCAGGTATTTATTAGGACTGTTGCCCAAGAATGAGTGTGATCATGAGAAAAGTTTGATGTGTTTGATAGTTTATGTGAATGTTATTGATGGGTCAGGAGGAATAAGCCCTGACTAATAGTCTTGGCCATTTCTGAGAAAAAAGGTTTTAGGGACATCAGTGGGATATGTCTGATGAAGCCAAAGGAGAACAAAATTAAGGATATAACTGAAAAGTAGACCTTCAAAGTTCTAAATTGCATCTTCAGTTACACATAAATGAAAAGGAGAAAGACAAAGGAGAACACATAAAGGCACATTGAAGCTAAGGGTATGAAATTTGTATTAGGAAAGATTTAAGCATGATTGTACTGTGAAGGGAAAAGCTGGAACATCATAGGAGAAAAGAAGGAAAGGAGGGAAAACAAATACAAACTGAAGACCAAACAGGATGGCACTGAGGCAGATGGAGATGATTAGAGAAGGAGCATGACTCAGGAACTTCCACCTGAATCGGGGAGAAGATAACACAGAATATTTACGAAGACTGCAAAGCAATCTGGGAGGGGATGGGAAGCTCAAATGGTCCTTTCAAGGGGAAAGATATCTCCACTTTTCACTGGAATAAATTGCTGAAACTTGTACAGAGAAGTCAAGAATAAAGGTATGGAAGGTCTCAAAACAGGATGCAAGCTGGGAAAAATGTGACTGAGATTGTAAGTGTGGAATTTCACCTGGAAGAGGAAAACTATTTGATTAGGAAGACGGTAAAATGGAAATAGGAAAGAAAGTATTTTGCAGCAGGAGGAGACAAGCATGGAGAAGCAGAAATCACTGTAATTCCTCAGTGCACAGACACAAGTGCAGCAAGGTGAGCTCCAAAAGTGGTTCTAAGCTGCAGTTCAGTTGGGCAGACAATGCAATTGGAAAACACATTGAAGGAAATAATGGCAAAAGGGAGTGAAATGAAAATAATGCATCAGATCCACACACAGTTTCCAAAAAAAAAAAAAAATAAAAAAAAAAAAAAAAAAAAAAATCTGTCCCAAAATAGAAGAAAAGCCTGAGAGTGGATAAAAAATTGTCTGCAAATGACTGTAAGAAATTATGGGGAAAAAGATCAAGCAAGAAGGCCTGTGGGCGGCTGATCTCAGTATCTTGAAAATAAATACTTTGTTACCGTGTGTCCTCCAGGGTGGATAAATTCCACACTGCAGATTAACTCTATTAATGCAGACCAGGCATATGCAATGATTAAATGATTTGTGTGAGGTAACAGAGAAATCAGAGACAAACATTGACCCCAAGAGCCCAGGTCAGACGGTTTGTGAGCTAAGAACTGTCTCTGAGGTACAGACTGAAGTCTGATATTCCCCTGCTCCCTGCAGAGCCTCTCTTTATAGGTCTACTAATGGAAGAGTATCTTGTGAGGTGCAGTTTATGTCTCCAAATATTTTAACTTTCTCAGTGTTCTGTGAGCAGCATGAACTCTGAAACTGTAGGAACAAAGGCACACCCAGAAATGGCTCACTTTTTCTATCTGCTGACTGTTGGGCAGAGGGGGAAATCAAACTGCACCCCATCACATCACAGAGTTTAATGCTCCCCATAGCAGAGAAACAAAAAAAGTAAAAATTCACTACTCGTGAAGCATCTACCTGTGCTGACAGCTAATTTAGGCCCAATACACATGCTACGCAGAGAAAATAAATTCTTATGACATGTCAAGTCTGGAATCCAAGGAAGCCTGGCAATGATATTGAAGCAACACACTGTTTGCATACTGATTCCTGTGGTACCACTCTTTGTTTGGAAAAAATATATTTATGCAGTTTCACTGGGAACAGATGTACCATACTCAAATAAATGAGAAAATCCAACCACAATCAGCAGTTTGTTTACAGTTCATCCTATCACTATACAGAAATTCCCTCTAGAGTTTTGGGGTTTGGATTCTGGTTTGCAAAATGAAAATTAGGGATAGCCTCTTGGTCTCCCATCAGATTTTTGAGATATAAAATATCTCTACATCTAATTTTAGAGATTCTGTGTATCCTGTAGATTCATTTCACATATGATTTCAATCTACCAATAGCTCACTGAACATTTAGCAACAACATAATTCACTAGCTTCTAATTTTTTATTTAAATGATTTTTGAGACTTTTTATCTGCTTCTTAGCTAAGTGCTTCTTTAGCCCCATGTGTTCAGTATTTTGAGAGCTGCTTTTAATAGACCTGCTCTTGCATGCACTTCATCTACAGAACTCCTCCTCAAGAAACCTACAGCACAATAAATAAATAAAAGAACTTCACCTCAGTGTATCTCCTCAGTGGTTTTGTGTGACTTTTACTTCACCTCTTGAACCTCTTCAACATACTGTCAAACTGACTGCTCTCTGCTTATCTGAGATTACTTTCTCTCCACCGAAATGCAGTTCATTACTTTCTTCAATGGAATTCCAAATCTGCTCCCTAATAGATTTTTAATCCTCAGCAAACCCACACATTACGAAGCAAGCACAGTGCTCACCATATGGTTCACCTGATTTCCAGTGACCCTGCCACATAATTTTCATTAAGAGCATGTGATTAGGAAAATACCAGACCAACAAGAATGTGATTCCCATTTCTGGCTTTTCCTCGTTGTTCTGGAGGATTCTGATTATCACACACCCTTCAGCCTCTACAGAGAACTGCAGCTGCTTCCCCTCAGAAATCTGCTGTTACTTTTAGGTATATTCAAGAGTCTCATAGACTGCTTCTCAAGCTCAGAGGGATGGGTGCACAGTTCCCCGGACATTGCACTTACTTGCTTGTAGGAGAATCAGTCAATCAATAGATTTGTGATATCTTACAGCAAGGATGGGACTAGAACACAAAGCACGTTTCCATACTGGCATGCTGTTCAAATAAAAATGGTGTGTAATTTTTATCCCATTTCTGACCGTGCAAAACATTCTGACCACTTGTGATCATTAATAATCTTGTGCAGCTTTTCACAGCAACAGAGGACTTCATCAAAATGTCCTTGGAGAATTCCTGTTTATGTAACTCTATATCACCCAGCTATATCCTTATTTCACCAACTGGGGGTTTCTAGCTCACGTCCTGTGACAAGCTGTTCCGAGATCATACTGAATATTTTTCAGTAGCAGCAACCATTAACCTTCAAAGTACAGGAATTTTGGTGTTGGAAAGAGAATAAAAATACATATGCATCAGAGGATGTGTAAAAAACAGTGATTTTTAACTATCTGTCGCAATAAGTAGAAAAAAATCCTTTAGTATTTATAGCAACCAAAAACACAAACAAAACATGTTTAGACTGAGCAAGTTTGAGACTTTTGGGTGGAAGACTTTATATAAATGCTGACATTTTCATGTTTTGCATTATGGGGGTTTTGATGATTTGTTATGATATGTAGACTTTTTCTCTTGTAGGAATTACTTAATAATTTTAGAGATACTTCCCAATGCTAGGCTGTATCAGGCACCTTGGGAATTAGGCCTGCTGAAGACAGACATTTAGAAAGTAACATCCCCTCAGCTGGGTAAACATGCTGTTCTTCTCACATTTAAATACATACAACTTGGTGTTTTCAATTAATATCCTCTTACCATGGCAGAACAACTGCCCTTGTTGTTCTACATATACAGGAATTGGGGCTGTAAGAGTGGTAACCAGTGTGACACAGTCCCAAAAAATGATGCAAACACTCAATTTTGCTGTGCTTGAGTAAACTCCACTCTCAGCACTTTTTGAATCATCAGCTATTTATTTCAATATTCTGCATGTCATTGGTGCTTTGGCAGCCCATTTTTTTTTCTTTTTAATACTCCTTGTGTATAAACAGCACACATAAAAGTTCAGTTTTGGAACAGTTCATTAATCTTAACTTGTTAAAGTCTGGTCTGGTAAATGCATCATTTGTGTCACGACATCACCCTAAATTGTGACAGTAAATGTCGTAAGAATTCATATCAAGGTGTTACAAGTCTTGCATTTATATGTTTGACTGATAATTCCACAGTGGAAAAATATCTGGGTCATCACTTTCCAGAGGCACCAGAGTCTGTGTTTCTATTCCTGGTCAGCATCAGAATGCATTCCAGTGCCTGCTCGAGTGGTGTTTTCTCTGCTGACACGAGACAGACAGAACTGTAAATGTTATTGTGAGACACAGCAGTTTCTGTGTTGGGAGAAGGGCTGATAGGTTTTAAACTATCCTCTTTTGCCTAAAATAACCCTTCAGTGCTTTTATTACACCCTCTTGATGTCAGCTGTTTCTGTTGAAAGGGCAGGCTCTGCCCTCCTAGGGTGCTGTAAACAAGCTGCACGCAGGTTTTTAAAGATGCTTCCACTTTGGAAGCATGTACGAAATCCATGTCATCTGCTTGATTTACCTGAAACTTCAGTGGGTGAAAACCAACCCCAGACTGCCTGAAGTGGCTCAGTTTCAAATACTAAAGTGAGACTGAAAACTAGCAATGGCACATTTTTTCTGCACCTTTGAACTGACTATTGATCTCGCTGACTGAAGTGAAGGAGGTTTCAGCACTGAAAGCTGGTTATGAAGAAACACCTTCTTAGAGAGACAAGAATATTTCTCTGTCCCTCCTTGCTTCATTAACATTTCACTGAACTCAGCTGGGACAAAAGCCTCCAGAGCCCAGTTCTCTCTGAAAAAAGGTTTTTTTTCAAAACCTGACATTTCCCAGCTGGAACTGGATCTGTTTCTACAAAATTCAAAAAAGCAAGTGTAGCTCATGGCTATTAAAGCGTAATTTTTTTGATGTGCATCCATCATTCATGCTGGTGACCTAATCCCTGTAAAGTCAATGGGAGAGAACAAGACAATTCACAGACCCTAAAACACCCACACATCTGCTCAGAATTCTTCCACAATGCCCCTTGCACACGAGTTAAAATGTGAAGTATTTTCAGGAAGAATTTGACAAATAATTTAAAGTAAATAAGAGTTGAGAAAACTGTGACCTCTTCCACAGACAATTTATGAAGGAATTAACAGAAAAATATCCACCATTTACATAATTCATAAATAATTACTTATTCAGTTCTCTTTTCTGTCCATACACTGCAAGGGAGGGACATACTATAACCACAACCACAAGTTTTTCTCTTATTTAATGTTTTTATCACTTGTCTTCTTCAGAGGTGTTGTCAGTTTTGCAACCAGTGCAACTAGATATGTCTCACTGAGTTCAGCTGTGTGATTTACACCAGCAAGGACCTCCAGCTCTACTTCTCTGTCTTTTTAATTCATCAACTTGCATAAAGCATTAGTTGACCCACATGCACATTCCCCTGGAATCATACACCAGGGTAAATAAAAGTCACCTGTTTAGGCTCTCTGAGCAAAATTCACGATATTACTGTAATTACAAACTTCCTTTTAATTTCCAAAGTGTCATTCAGGCCCACTGGTTTTTCAAATCTGGGTTCAAACCTGTACAATGCTGTCAGCTGCTTTCAGCTGAACTCCAGATATACCTCACCGGCAACCTTTGATTCCCTTCCTCCTCACTGCGGAGTGTAAAACCTCCTAATAAGCATCACTATGGGAAATAGGTATTTTATCTAACCATCTTGAGGGAATTATACCCTTCTGGGAGCCTCTGAAAACAGCCTGTCCTATGAACCTGCAGTAACAAGGAAGCCACAGATAGCAGAGGAGATTCATGCTCATAAATTGTTAGGCCAGAAGGAGAAAGTGTCACTAAGCTATCCATGTAATAAGCCCCCTCATCAACACATTTGCCAAAAAAAAGCACTAAATCATCCCCATCTGTCCCCATCCATCCAGCATTTCCTTTGGTGATGTTGTGCAGGGAAGAGGATCACTGGATTAACAGGTTATAAAACCCAGAGCTGCTTGGAGAAACTGAAATACAAAGCTGAGCTCCGGACCCTGACTTGCAGGTGAAGACTCCTCATTGAGCTAGGGCAGTTTTAAGATCCCTTGAAGCTAAACTGCCTTTTTTGTAATGTCAGTGTATCTCAGAGCTATTTTAAATTGGAGTCTGCCAAAACCTCCAAGGGGCCATTATGACAGAGATCACCAATGAATAAAGATTTCTGGTATGTCCCCTTTATAATACTTGCTGCGGGGCTGTAGGATGAAAATTAAGGACACTATCTCCTTAACGCTCTCCCACATTTTCTGACTTTTCAGATAATATTTCTCTTCTCCAAATCCGTTTATCATTTTATCTCATTTCCCCTGGCTCCTTCCATTAGCCTCACCCCTGGTTTGTTCTACAATTTGCTTCCTTCCCCTCTCATGCTGCCCTCAGCAGCTCCATTTCTCTCTGAAAGCCCTCTCCAGTACTAGATTTCAGCTTGGCCGGTATGCTTTAGGCCACTGTCAGCTTTCCTCACACTCAAGACTCATCTTTCTTCCTGCTCCCCATGTCTTTCCCCCTCCCCCAGCAAGTGCCAAGAGCTGCTATGAGTTTTCACATGGATTTTTTTCCCTCATGAGCTTCTTCCACATATGACCTCCAGTTCCTTTCACTTTATCCCTAATTATTTTCTACAACCTATATTTCCTCCTCCCAGACTGTGTGCACCATCAGATGCTCACTTTATCCATCAGAACTATTTGTATTCTAAATTCTTTTTTTGCTTCTTTTTTTCTGTAGTGATCTTCAAAATTACCAGTCTTACTGAAACACTCCTTAAAAGTCCTGCTGTGTCCTGTAATTTCAGTTTTCTTTAATGAATAGGTTGGTGTTGGTATAAACTTTTAATTTACCTGCACTATCCATATTTCAATGGCCTCAATTCTATTCAATAACACTGTTTCCAATGAGAAGTGATATTCTGAAGTATGCACTATATTTACATTTTTCTTTAAATATAGTATCTCAGCTGTTAAGTTAAGCATGTTTTCTCTTCCCTTTAACATCAGAGAAACTTTCATTTTCAATCTCTGTCCTATGATCTAAAAGTATGGACTCTCTCTTTTTCTCACTTTTCTCATCTCTGCTAGTCTGGATATAGACGCCCTAGTAGAAAGTTGCCCCAACAGACACCAAATGAGACAGAAGTCACACCAGCAAGAAAACAGTAAATAAAGCAGACAAACTCCTGCTTAGTTAGAGCATTAAAAACCCAACAACAACTCAAGCAAGCAAACAAAATACAAAAACCAAAAACAAACTAACAAAACCCAACAAATTTTAAATAAAAACCAAACAAAACTGACAAAATTACAAAAAAACCAAGGAAATCTACTTCTTCCATGTATCTTGGCTCTTCCTGAGGCCTCCTCCCCGTTGCAGTGGCAAAATACCTTAGTTTCCCAAAGGTCAATACAATGCTGCAGTAATATTTCCTTTCCTTCCTCCAGTAGATTTATTTTGTCAATGAATGTTCTCTGCCTCAGCAAAACAGCTTCATCTCTCTTCTCTATTTAGCTCTTGTGGGGCTGGATCCTGCAGCAGCAGTCCCAGTGAAGTCAGTGGGAGTGCTGACTCTGTAAGAACCAGGTGTGTCCCATTGAGTAATTATGCAGGGATGAATGAGCTCCCAGAAGTTGGGTGTGAAGACAAGCATCCACACTGAGAGGTTGTTAGAGGAGCAGGAGTCCCACTAAAACAACCTTCCCCACTGCCTCCCAACAATGCCCTCACTGACCTCTTCAAATAAATATTTCCACTAAATAACCCCAAACAGATAGAGATAAGATTTCCACAAAGAGAAATGGTATTATTAAAAAAAAGATTGGAGCACGAAACCTCTCCCAACTGTAAGTCATTTTGATCTTTAAACAGAGATCAGCTGGGTTTTTTCTGCTGTAGAAACACATGCATACCTTCCTAGTAGAAATGTGCTTTCTGAAGTTTTAATAAAAGTATGCCAGAACCATAGGAAGGTGGAGGTCTTACTAATATTGAGGAGTATTCAGTAACCACAGGTTTTGGCAATTTAACTGCTAGAGTAGTATCTTATTGACACGTAGTTGCTGCCTTATTGCTGCTGATTTTCTAGCTTATCTTCCACATTATTTTTCTCTCCAGCCACTGCAGACATATTCTGTCTGAAAATAGAAGAAATTGTCCTCCTGGTTAAATCAGTGAAGGCTTGATGTCTCACTTAAACAAGTATTTAAAATTTAAAAGTAAATGTTAAAGGCAGTCTTCAAATTTTAAAATATTCATTCTGGTAGAAAATAGAATGAACTATGCAGAACCTGAAACAGTCAGAAAATGTTTCAAAGTGCCTAACATCTTAATGATGATGATGATGAACTCACAGGTAGATAAGGACACCATTCACCTCTTTTTTTCCCTTTCCTTTTATTTTTCTTTTAGGAGATGAAATCCAATAACCCAGAAGAAGAACCTTATGCCACTGGTGGGATAGAGGAGAATATGGAGAGAGATCTAAAATTCTGAAGGAACAAAATCCCTTTTGTAGCCTTTCTGGCCAGGACCCACTGGCTTGAACATTGGCGTGCTGCACTTTTGCTCAGGGAAGAGGAACGTCATAACTTTTTCCAAGTGAAGAAGAGAAACAGTGCAGAAAATACAGTGGTCATTAAAATATTCTCTCTGGAGCTGTTTCCTAAAGGAGTCTGCTTGCAAATTAATTTTGTTCTCTGACTTGCCAGCCTGAACCCAGCTGGATCTTGTACTGCAAACCAGAGATTCTTCCAACTTCCACAGCTTTAGTTAAGCTGATGCAACAAGTCTGTGTTGTCAGAAGATCCACATGGCAAAGGAATAAAGAAATTTTTGTCTTTCCACTCAACTGGGGTTTTTTTTTCACTATTGTCTTTCCTGCAAAGCCCATAAGGTGTATGGGCGTGAGCCTGCCATGGGTTTTGACCCAGCTTCAGCAAAGTACTTTGGATCCATTATACACAAATATTTAAGTGCACAGAAACCTCTCCAGAAAGTCAATGGGACATTTTGCACTATCAATTACCCTGCCACTGTCAGCTGACTGGCACTCTGTAATTGCATTTGGCTTAAAACTTCAAGGAGCTCTTCCATTTTGGTTTGGGATTTTTTGTTTTGGTTTTTGGTTGGTTGGTTGGTTTGGGGTTTTGTGTTTATTGTTTGTTTTCTAAAAATCTCCATGAGGAAGATAAAAAGGGAAAAAAAAAACCAGAACAAATTGTTCAGGGAGATTCAAATTAGTTCTGCTGCCAGCCCCTGGAGTGTATTACTCCCCACACTGTCAGGTACTGCAGTGGAAGGGAGCAGGAGGTGGACTTCTCCCATCACTAACAAATCCCAGTGCCCCAGTGAAATTCATAGTGGGACAGGTGAGTTCAAACTGGAGCTTGGATTTCAGAGGAGACATTATCGATCCTTCTCTGCTTACCTTGAAAGCAGGGGCTAGGAGTCACACCACCACAGAGATACAGCTCAGCATGGAAGAATAAGGCTTTGATGTTACCCTGATCAAAGTGACATCCCAGCCACGGGAAGCAGGGGAAAAATTTGGACTCAGTGATCTTGGAGGTCTTTTCCAACCTGAATGATTTCTTGTGGTTCTGTGTAGGGGGAAGGCTGGGGGCCCTGGGAGTGGTTGTGACTCAGGTTCATTCTCTGACCTCTTTCTGGGACAGGCGGGTATAATCCAACCCTTTATATGCAAGTGACCAGGAGAGAGAACTATAAATATGGAACATCAAAATGTCATTTGTACAGTCACTTTAAACAGATATGTCCTAGCACTCTCTCCCTTCTGTGCAGGAAAGATAATAATCTGTTAAACTTTCTCCCGGACCCGTATTTTAGCATCTTAATTACAGACCCAACACATGCACCGAACACACTTTCACTAAAGGGCACGCCTTAATAAAGCCAGTACATGGCGCTGCTGTGACCCAGCAAGGTCAGTGCCTGCGAGGAATGGCCAAGGAGCCCGCTGGCTGCTGGCCAGGACCCCGGGCAGGGGACCCGCTCGGGCGGCACGGCGCTGCCGGGCACTGAGGGGCAGGGCAGAGGGGGAGCTGCTGCCGCCGATGCGCACCCGTGCTGCTCCACAGGCCGGCGGAGCGACCGGAGTGCAATTAGAACTGAAATGCAATGCTGCTGGCCGTGGGTGTCCCGGGAAAGCCCGAGCGTGTCCCCCTGCTCCGAGCGCGGTCTCCCTCTGCCGTCCTGCCGCAGTTCTGCGCTGGGGACCTCTGCGCAAGGTCACCTCTGAGCAGCAACCCGAGCATAACACACGGACTAATGCCTGCAAATTTATTTTTTTTTTTTACTTCACGCTATTTAGTTTCACGAGGAGCACTTTAATGTCTGGAAGTATCAGGCTCGAGCAATGGAGGCTTTGCAGTGGAAAACACATAAATAAAGAACAGCTGGGAAATGCGCTTTCTCCTTACAGAGCTGCCCAACCAGGTTTCCATTACTAGTAAGAAGTAATAACCAGTAACAGCTTCTTCTCTGAGAGAGAATTAACACGAATTTCTAAGCAGAAGAGATTCTCTGAAGACAGTGGAATATGAAAAATGTTCACAGCTTTTACTTTTTGATGGGAGGAAAACACGGAACTAGCATCTGACTGAGGCAGGGGAAGTCCTTGCACATCCCTGTATCCACACGCAAGATACCAGGATTCAGAAGGCCAGGATTCTGAAGTTAACTCATGAGGTGTATGGGACTGGATAGCACCTCTGAGAAACCTGAGAGTTTGAATAAAAGCAACCATTTTCATTGGCATGGATAATTTAGGTGTGGTGATTTTTATTCCTTTCAGAGAGCATATGGTCAGCCTCTCCAACAGCCTCTGGGCTCTTTGTTTGCAGATCATCAGAACTTCTAAGCCAGTCTCAGTTCTGAAAGCTAGAGTTCCAATGCACTTAGGATTTTGGTTTAATTGATATTTTTCCAATGTTTCCATAAGCAAATCCGAAAGTTCATTTTCTTTCGTAAACCCATAAAGAATGTAATATTCTTGAAGCAGTAAGGTGAACTCCCAGTACGTTTGCAGTGTCAATAGCTATTTTTATGTTCTCCGTGAATGAGCCATGACAATACTGTCCTGTGTGATAAAAAGCATATTAAATCATGGATTGCAAGTGTGATCCTACAGTTTCAGTGGTTTGCTTTTCCAAACACAAGATAACAGTTTGCTGAGTGAGCTGCTTTGAATTCTTGCAGGCACTGTATTAAGTTCTATTGATTTAACAGGGACCAAAATTTGCTCTTATTTGGTTGCGAGTCTTTCAGCAGTCAGTGTATGCACATGAGGGCACATTCTGTCTCTTTCTATTTAATGGGCACATTACAGTTCAAATCCTTCTTTTAAATGCACTTAGTGTGAGACACACTGAATGTTATTTTATTTACACTAGTAGTGGGAGAGGTGTTGAAATTTTCATTATTCCAGTTTTTAACAGTGTTGAAAAAGGAATGCCATGTTTCTCTGTCAGCACCATTTTTTTTTTCTGTGACCTCTAAGTAGAAGTAATTTGCTCCATACAAATTAGGACAGAGACTGGAGGAGAGGTTCAGCATCATTCTGTAGCTCTATGCAGTACCTTTGCATCCAATTAACTAATGAATTCTGAAGGAAGGGGGGGGAATAATTTTTTTTTTTTTCTTAAAAACATTCCCAGTTTGCAACAGACAAGAGCACGGCACTGGCCTGCTAGAGTTACAGAGTAAAATAATAAGCCAGGGTGCAGCATCAGACTAGAGAGAAACCTGACCCCACACATTAATCTGGGTGTATGGGTCCAGGAGAAAAAGGAGTTTTCAAAATCCTTTGCCTTGTTATGGATCTCCATGGCTCCTTGGCAGAAGTCCAGACCCATGCATTAGCCATCTCAGAACAGCTTCTTCAGGTTTCTAGTGCCCAAATAACCTGATAATATTGTGCTCTTTTGGCACTAAAATGCCTTCCTTAAAATTATATGTCTTTTAATTCAGGTACTGGTTGAGTGGTTTAGCAATTCTACTTTTAGCTCAGCTTGCACATAATTCCAGAAAACTATAAACCAAGAACAGAAGGGTAACAATTACACTGTGTCCCTGATATACACAGACCCAACATCCACTCACTCCCAAATTAGTATACTAATGATGTTACTGCTTTAATTAACCATGCTACTGTGCCTGTACTGGACTCTTTCCCAAGAACTGTTCAGGTTACTGCATAAGGCAAGGACACTGATTTTCCTTTAATGCTTTTTTTTTTTTTTTTACCCCTTTATTGACAAGACTGCCAAGTTCACAGAAGAATCAATAGCCAAGGATATTCACATAGGATAAGATTTACAAAGCATGTTTCACAGACAGTAACAACTGGGACCTCAGAGCACTTACTGGAACCAACAAAATGACAACTGATATGTCCTCCAGTGAATCTATGTTAAGACGTTCTGTCTGCAGTAATTAAAAACTAGGTAATGTCACCTGTGTGAAAAGCCCACCATAAAATCAGCTCCACTTAGGAGTGTAACTTGACATGTTGACTTTTTCCATCAGCAGCTCTGTCCTCTAAGCCAGCCTCTGGCCCTGCTATGCTGAGTAGCACCTTCCTTAACTCTTATCAACCAAAGTAATACACCCTTGTGATCCCTCTTATTTTTCCTATCATCTCTTCCCTTCAGCATTATGTGTGGGATGGTCTGGTAACTCATTAATTACACCTGAGCAAACTACCCCTCAGTGAACACACAAAATGTTTTTCCACAGTTCTTTTTGGCATACATAGATTTCAGAGTAATTACATCTCTCTTTCAATTCTTTGAGCTTATTTAAGCAAAGTGATCTCGTGCCACTAAAATACCCAAGTTTTCTGTTGTGTACTTTTAGCCCTTCAAGACCCAGATATCATTAAGCACAAGGATTCCCTGGGTATTCATAGTGTACAGTATAAATTTAATTGATTCTACTTCTTCCTATAGTCTAGAAACACCTAAATGCTACCAAAATCAGAACACACACAGAGTCTGAAACAAGTCTTTTTCATGCTTTTTCATACACATATTTCTACTGACTTCATGCAACTTTTATGCAGAGAAATAATGAAGGGGAAAAAAAGGAACTAACCTTATCATAGGTTATTGCATGTAGGAAGTATTATAAATATTATTAATTGCTTGGCTCTCTTCCTTCTCTGTCATATTTCCCTCAGGTTTCTGTTCCATGCTCAAGGCCATTATTTGATGGGGGAGGTATAAAGTCATAACAGGCTGATGTAAATTTCCTTTGAGGTGCCTTATATATCACAGATTCCACGAGGGAGATGAAACAGCAATTTTGTTCCTGCTCATAAGTAAGGGGTGGAAGAAATGCTTCTTGTGAAGAGATCTAAACTCATGCCTATTCTCTAATTGAGGCCAGTATAGTATATTATTTTTCAGGTAAATCTTTGATAACACTTATTGCCTTTTGCAGGTAGATCTTTGATAGCGCTTATTGACTTTTCCAAGACCCCTTGTGTAAGGAGGGCTTGTAATTCTGAGGAGGAAATGAACAACTCCAAAACTGAGGGAGATAAAGAAGATGTCTGTGTTAAGAGTCTTAGACATGGCCCATAAGCTGAAATTTATGTTTCTGCTAAATTAAAATCAGTAACTCATTACAGAAAATAAAAAAGAAGGTATTTGAGGCAGTCACTTTTTAAGATCACCATCAGCCTCTGAACAGTTGAGAAGCCTTTTGTCTATCTGCTGTAGATACCTGGGTTGCTGGCTTGAAAAGATGCAGATCTACTACTCTGACAGGGTTGGTGTCAGGGCTTTCCTGAGCATGCCAAGAAGGACACTTATTGACCTTAAAAAGCTTAATTAAGCTGGGAAAATGATGATAAAAACCTAGAGAGAATACTCATTTCACAAATGTTTTAATGGGTCCACCCAGGGAAATAAGACAACTCTTAGGTTGCACATTCCATGCCCAATATCCCTTTCATCTCCACATACTGCCTTTAGAAATCACCTATTATTTAAGATGCCAGATGACCTTTTAATAAAACACCAATGAAGTAACATTTTAAAATATTTCCAACTAAACCACAGTCCCTAGCTCTTGCCCAGCAGCACATTTGTGACTTGAACTGGTAACCAGATTTTTTTCCTCCCAAGGAATTTTGCCATCCACATGAGCAACAAAACAGAACGTGTGCAGATGCCAGTTTTTGCAAGCCTATTTTAGAAAAGGGAGGCACAGTGTTTCTTTACACCACTTGAAGTTCTATTCCAGAAAGGATTTAGGCTTTGAGTCCCTTGCAATTGTCAAAATTATGTTCGCAGGTGAACCAGTTCAGCTAAATAAACTGGAAGGTGTAAATGACACTGGATTTCCTACAGCTGTCTTCAAAACTGGGCGATGAATTACATTTTTTCTACATCAATAAATGGCATTAAAATCATAAAGCAAGGCTCAAGAGGCAGAGAATTTGCTGAAATCCAGCTCTTGTTCACATGTAGACAAGAAGCTGCTTTTACACAAAGGTTTTGATCACAGCAGTTTGATCAGTAAGGCAACAATATCTTTGCTTAACTAAAGCTATCTTACTTCTGATGGGAGGGCTTGTTACCTATCCAACACATATAGAAATAATCACAGTATTTTGCCATCAAAATCAGTGGCAATGCTTTATAAGCAGAGTAAAACTAAGGATGAGAATGGGTGTCAAAATCTAAGTGAGTAGTATCAGCTCAAAAGTAGGAGGGAGAGGAACTACACAGTCATTTAAAATAGAGTGAGCATCAGAGATTGATGAGGAATGAGTTGAAGAGCCAGGAAAGTGTCTCCAGCAGAAGTTGGCAAAGCTGATAATTGAAGTCAAGAAGATAAAATATAGGTGTATGTTTCCTGGAGAATGGGTTTCCCAGAATTTTGTGTGCTATTGATTTTTGTTCACTTAAGTGACATATTTGGTTTTGAAAACTGCTTTCACTGAGACTCTGTAGTGGTAAAACCAGAACTGGCTTTAAAAAGGAAAAAAAGAAAAAAGAGGAGCAGTGATGCACTCAAATATGACAGCAAAATGGACCTGCACAGTCAGAAGCTGGTAATGTTGTAGATATTCTTAAAATTTCAAGGGTCAGGTTATAGCAACATATTTAATCCTATTAATTTCAGTGGAAGTCTTCACTGATAAAGATACTAATCAGTAAAACTATGGAGAACAGCAACCAGCCTTAAAGGGAATGCCATCACTGTAAGAGTTCTATCCTATCCTTCTGGGTCTATTGCAGGGTCACTGTAACAGTTCTAACACATTTATCTTTCTCCGAATATAACATTTTTTAAATTACTTTACCTTCCATTATCGAGGTCTTAACCTTATATATTTGGAATCTCAAATTTTATCTTTCATGCTAAACATGTTCTGCTGGCTGGTGCTGAAGTGTAGAGGACCACTGTATCTCTGTCTTTGAGACATACTTTCAAAATACTGATAATACTGTATGATAAGACTGTCATATTTAATTACCAGGCTAGCAGTTATGAGGACATTGTTATCTGATTCCCTTAGGTCTACAAATATATGACCATAACATTGCAAACAGCTGTCCATCAACAGCTCTGCTTATCGACATCTATGTGGAAGGGTTTAAATGTCTTCTCCCAGTGCTTCTGAGCTAATATTCTCTGCTGCATTTTCTGCAGCACATGAGGCTGGTCTATCTGCCAATCCATGCTCTAATCTCAATGAGACCAGAGGGGGGAAAAAGCCAACAAAACCTACTGCACTGTCTTTAGAAAGATAGTGAAGGTCAGACTAATCAATCTCAAATAAAAATGACACTACATGAAAATTCCCCTTTTACCTGAGTTCATACTAATTCCTCCCTATCAGAACACTGATGTTCTGCTTCACAAAGCAAGTTTCATCACTGTTTGTAGGACAGTACTCGCAGCTCTGCTATAATCAGCTGCTGAAATTTCCCCCTAGTTTATTCAGTGCCTGCACTCATTCATCCCATCCCATACAAAATGCTGCATTCCTTGCAGTGTCACGCAGCATCATCTATTTCAGTCACATTGCTAACAACATTTTCTCCTGTTTTGGAATCCATGTAAGTACAAAGTCATGCAGGAATATGATCCTGTCAGTGTACAGCAGCCAGGCAGCCCACAGCTCCTCATACTTTTAGCAAAATAGTTACTCAGAACAGTAACAAGATCAATTCATTTAAACATGCATTAAAAAAACTGTTACATTTTTACAGCTAAATCTTAGCTGGTGTGAATTAGCAAGGATTGATTGACTTTGTGTTAATTCAACCCTCACTGGCCTTAATAGAATGATGCTAACTGGAGACTGACCCTGAGCAGCTGATCCTCTGGAAGCTACAGAACCACACTAGAAAAAGGACAGCACTCGGAAGGACTTAAAGTTTAAAAAAAAGCAAAGCTGCACAGCAGCAGGTTGGAGAGAGGACTCTCAGTGGGATGGCCATAACAAAATTTACCTGTTAGGCTGAAGCAGAGTTCCCATCAGAAACACTACAAGATGCATCCCAGAGCAAGGCTTTCGTTAAAGACCTGCTTATATTCAAGTGACTTCAGCCACCAGAAACCAAGCCTGTGAGAATCAGGTTTTGTGAATTTTATCACCTGCAGATTTGTCTCTTATGTTACCTTTCCTTTTCTTCTTTTTTTTTTCTTTTTTTTTAAATTTTTTTTTAATCAATAAAACTTAACTTATGTTAGTTACCATGAAAAACAGGCTTCCATTTGGGTTCTTCCTTTAGGTTCTTTGAAACATTGTCTCCTGTGAGCACAGCTTCCACCCCTGACAGAGTTGCTTACAAAACTCTTTCCCATTTTTAGCATTTTTAGTTCATTTTGAAATCTATTTCTGTAATAACGCTGAAGTCCTGGCTTGGCAATCTATGAAGAGCTTCCTTAAAATTCAGATAAATTATGAGCTGTCAGTGTCAATCTTGAGTGTAATCTTATCAAAAAACTTGAGGTTAATTAGGAAGGATCTCATCCTTCTAAATCCATATAAGCTTAACATAATAATTGAGAGTTGAGATCAATTACTCATGGTATGTCAAGGGTATGAACTTATACGGTAATGATTGAGTGCTTGGCCTGAATGCTCAAAAGTCAAGGTCAGAAAGCACACCAAATGCACATTTAAAATTTCTTGAAGTTCCAAGTGGTAGGGAAAGGAAAGGATTGAAAATCTTATGTGTACCTAGCTAGGGTGCATGCTGATGTGAAACCCTGAAGCCAAATTCAAGAAACATGGAAATAGTAAATACAGGAAGAGGCTGGGAATGGCTGCATCTGAAAATGGGATTGGCAATAGTTCTGGGGCATTTTCACAGAGCAGTTCAAAAGCTCCAATTCATGAACACACATCTGGTTTTCTCAATGGGCTAGCAATTTTAACTAAAGTAAAAGTAAGGCCCTCTGTCCCAGGCAGTGCATGAGACATTCATTGTGTCACAGACTCACCTTAATGTGACACTGACAGTCCCTTGCAAGTGCAATCTTCATAACATTCTCCAGTCCTGTGGAAACACACTGACAGTCCACTTTAATCATTTCAAGACAAGGAGAAAACAAGAGCCCTGGAGCTGTTCTGCTCAACCTGGGAGGAAACAATGAAAAATCTTGTAAGATTGGCCTTTTTTCTCTTTCTTTCTTTTTTTTTTTTCTCTAAGAAAAACCCACAGCTGAAAGAATATTGTTTCCAGTACTCTTGAAGGAGCTGCCTTCCAAGTGAGCCACTGAAACAGAGTAGACTGGATGTGCATGAGTTCATCTCAGAAGCCCAGAACAAGGTCTTCAAGAAGAGGATGCTAAATTACAGCAAATTACTTTCAGCCTTGAATATGGCACGAGATTGCAGCTGCCTAGGCTCTGCAGGCTTAATCTGTATGTCAGAAGAGGTATGGACTTGCAGAGAGCTCATCCCAAACCTCTCAGACACCGTGGCACTCATAGTTTGTGAATAAATCCCCCCATGTTGAAAATGGGAGGGTCTCGCAGTGAGACTGAGAGACTAAACACACTGAGAGGATCTCCCCACTGATACAAGGCAGTGTACAGTGAAAGATTAAGATCAGAGCTGAGCAAGCCAGCTCGGTTACCAGGAGCAATATAAGTGTGTTAACGCAGTGTTCCACCAGGCCGGTTTACACAGTGGGCAAATCCCCTCGCTGCAGAGCACTGCCAGGCAGGGCTGAGCATTCCTGGGACCAGGCTGGCCTAGTGAGGTGCCCCATCCCTCCAAAGTAGCTGTGCAATGCTGGCATAGACTTTAAAGTGTGTGGAGCTCCAGCTCTGCAGCATGTGGGTATTGTATGGCAACACCCATACACATGAACCTTTCAAACATTTCTGCAATCATACCCAACGCTTCTGCACAAGGACCATTCCCTGGGACGTAGGGCTTCTCCTCCAGTATGCTTACAAAACCTGTTCCACCTGAGGCCACCACCTTAGAGACTGTTATAGCTACAGCCAATTCAGCAGCTCTTATGTGTAGGCTACTACAGCTACAGCTTTTTGTTGGCTAAGCTAACTTCCACCACAATGCAGTGTGGGAGCTGAAGCTGCTGCACAGGAACTCCAGACTCCTGACTTCATTCCAGCTGTGCTGATGCAACTCCTGGTTCTGTGTTCCCATGTGTGGCAGAGGTTTAGCTTTGTATTTGCCGTCAGCCAGGAGTGCTCAGTGGTGGCACAGCTGGTGCCATGTAATTTGTCAAGCACAGTAACTCCATCAGGTGTTTGCACTGTAGGCAGCGTGGAGAACAAAGGAAAACTGCAGTGGGAGGAAAGTGGTACAAGCTTGAGAACAGGAATCAGGGGTGAATGAGGAAAGGTAAGAAATGAAGAACACCATTTCAGAAAAGTGATGAAGGAAAGAGATGAAAACTTCCTAGGAAGTGTATATGAGCCCACTCTGGATCCATATCCAGGGAGTTCTCCATCACTAGAGGTATGCTTTCTGTTTCTTTTTGCCCTAAAAGTTCAATCACAACATTCAATTCCTGTCTTCATTTCCAAATGCATTACTTCAAACCACATGAACGCTTAAATTCTTCCAACAATGCGAATTCAGATGAGCCAAAGCTTTAAAATCCTTTCTGGAAATTCAGACAATAAATTTATCAGGCTGCTGTGTGAAGGCCTTTTTGAGAGTCTGTATCCTGCTGGTATCATTACAAATCCTTAGTTTCTAGCCTGGCTTGCTGAAGATCTCAAGCAGTTATTTATTGATACACTACCCAGAGACCCAGATTACTCTGCAGAGTAACTGAATTTCCTGAGCAGTCAGCTACCGCATATAACATTGTTATGCATATCCTTTGCAATTAGTCTGAATCTTTAGTGATCACCTGTGGCTCTGTGTCCTTTTTGTCAGTTCCTCAAAGTCAGAAGGTGTATTTTTGTCATATACCAGCTCCACAGTTGCCAGCCTGCAACTTGATAAGTTATATAAAGCCTGCAATATGGTTTTTGAATGCTGTCCCATGCTAATGTTTGATAACTACAGTTGTCATGACTACTCAGCCCCTGTGTGGGGCCAGTGTTGGGCAGCTACTCCAATGATTCCCTGGCATTCTCCCTAAACATTAGTGTCCCTTTCTGAAAGGTACAGTGCAAAGTCCCTGGGCCCCACAGAGAGCCAAAGTGCCATCACCAGCTGCTCTGGCCAGTCCCACCTGCCATGAGTGGCACACAGACTAGAGGAACCAGAAGGGGGTCATGGCACTTTTCTGCAAACTTGCCACTCACACTAGAGGAATGTGCCAGTGTGTGCAAGTGAGTCAAGTTAGGAGCCTACAGTGTGAGGCTTGCCTCACAAAAACAGAGCCCCTCTTATTTCCTTAAATGAGGTCAGTTACAAAACGGTCACAACCTTTCCCCACGTTCATTCCCCAGCTTTTATTCCCATCATTTCAGAAACTAAGCCACGTAACTCACCCCACAAATCCTTTTTGGCTTCCAGAGACAAAGCACAGTAAAAATAACCTAGAGCCTTAAGTTCAAGATGAATATTTTGATGCTAGAAGTAACAGCACAACTGTGCTCCATTTTTTTGCCTCCAGAGAGGGTTTTGACACTAACTTAATAGTGGTTGACTCACAAATCAAAGACTGTCTTTGAGAAAACTTTCTGCGAGGTTGATAGACAGCTAGCATACTCTAAGGCATTTTCTTCTGCATTACTTGGCAGGAAGCCTGAGACAATTTGAACAACACTGTGCAGAACGTGCCCAGCTCAGCCAAAACTCATTAAGGGCCTTGTCTTCTCTTGTGCGCTTTGTGAAGCACATTACTGCACCCCTGATGGGCAGCAGTTATGCTAAGATTAAAGATCACCAAATACCTTTAATGTACCAGTCAAATTGCATTTCTCAGCTGTGTATACACTGGTAAATGTTCTGCTGCTTTACCAGATAAAAGATGAAGATGTAATGGCTGCTCTCCAGCTACAGAGCTGGGTTAAGGAATTGCTTGGAAAGAGGTTCCGTGGGATGATAATCTCAGCAAAATGTGAGACAGTTGCTGAAAGATGCTCGAGTTCACGACTGCATTAACCCTGGATGCTATTGAAAGACTCCTCCTTGGTGAACAATGTAAGACACATGCATCTTTGATCACTTTGAAATATATTTTTAAAGAGTTGCTCTGGATTTTGCCCTGGGAGTCTCGCTGATTTGTGAGGCAATCACTTTATTTAAAACTCCATTCACAATGAGCATGAGAGCATGGCTGGCTCACAGCATTACAGACTGAAGGGAGAATGCACTGCTGTGTTTCTGCTAAACTGGGTGTTACAAATACCCTCTTTCCTTCTTCATGTACTTTTCTTCCTCTCTTTTTCAGTTGGTGGGAGTGTTCAGGCAGTGTGATATTTGCTATCGGTTTCCTTGGTTTAACATTGCCAAACAACTGCCACCACTACCCTACTTTGAGATGTTTACAGAAGTAAACTTCCCTATGGCAGCCAGTTCATGACAGAGGCCTTTAGCAGAAACAGCCTTCTTGATAAAGGGTAGATGCCAGATCTTGGCATGATAGCTTGATCTCTTTATAACTGCAAGCCATAAAGGAAAAAAACACTTCCTGAACTGAAAGTTTGTGATACCTTTCTCCATTTGACTTCTATTAATATAAAACCTAGTTAAAGGTGGTGAACACTCAGCTCAGCAGATGTTAGTAGGGATAATAGGTCACAATATGAATTAGATGAATTTCAGAAGCAGAAGTGGCTGATTTGCCCCTTATAAACTTTGTGCATGCTAATACATAGGACAAAAGAGTAGATGAACTGGAGGAGTGTAGCAGAGGGAACACATTCTGCCAAAGGGATTTTAATCCTTACTTTTCCTGTTTTTCAGTGCTGCAAATTCCCTTTTCCCCTGCCTTCCCATCTACAGCTCAGGTGGGGTGAGAAGCAACTAAGGGAACTGTCACCTTGACAACTCCAAATTCCCATTTTTTGTTAGGAGAATGACATAGGGCTGGTCCTTCACTCAGTGAAGCTGTCCTGATTAACATTGATCATAAAATTCCCTAAGCACCATTCACAAACAATAATGCTACATGTGGTAAAAAAGAATAATTCAATGAGTGCTCAAATACTATGAAAATGACAGATGAAAGCAGCCTCTGCTTGAGGTAGCAGAGGAAATATTTTTTGCCTTGACTGGCTAAATCATGAAACAGAGCTATGAAAAACAGCTACAAGATATCTAAAGCAAAACTTGCCAAGAGGTGGACACGATTCAAAGCAAGTCAAGGGTATGTACAACATGAAAAGGATTTCAGCCAAATATGGGTCACTTGAGAAGAGCCAGAAATTATGACAAAGATTTTTAAGGAACAGATTTGACAAGGATCTTCAATGCACACCACTTTTATCAGTAGCTGATCAGAGTCCTCCCAAAGCCAAGTAGTGACAGGCTTTCTTCACCATGCAACCCAAAGGCACCTCTCTCCCAGCAGAAGTCGGCTGAGACAAAGTGCCCATCGAGCTTATGAGGTTAATCAGCCAGTTCCAAAACGAGTCAGGTTTGATGGAAAATCAGCTAGAGAAGATTGTATTCTAAAATTGTTCTAAATTAACTAGACTAGGAAAGGAAAGAAGGAAAGGAAAGCATCATTGTTTAAATTATAAAAGCTTTTAGCAGGGCTTTAGACTTAAGAGACTTTCCCTGCATTAGAGTAATCAATTAAAAACAGAAGGTAAAAAGAATTAGTTGGGATTAGTAGCTGCACTCAGCAGTCATTTTGGAGCTGTGCATGAAAGCAACAACAGAGATGCAGTTTAAAAATTGCACACAAGATGGCATGAGGATGCTCCACCAGAATTAGCTGAGCGTTTGGTCCACCAACCCCAATGCCCTCACTTGACTCTTCTCTTGGAAACACACGAGAACAGGAGCTTAAAGAATAAGCTGTTTACTCAGAGCTGTACCCTGGTTAACAAACATACATACAGTAACATCCTGAAACTACCTTGACCTTTAACCAAGATGCTCCGTTGTGTTTGAGAGATCCAAGCTCATCTTTTGCAAGCACAGCTAACCCCAGCTTGTGTTTTGTCTACAGGTCATAAAAATGTCCTGCTGAACCCAGAACCATGAGATACATTAGGCAATGTCTTGGATGTGAAACCCCTTAATTTTTACACTGCACAATTTCTAATGGTCTAATGAAATCATTTTGCAAATTAAGTAGAGCAAAGAGGACATAGAAATAATTGACTCCTACAATAGGATTAAACTTAGAAAATAAAACAGTGAGCATCTGGAAACACAAGTAAGTTTGCTGGAACAAGGAAAAATGCATTAATAGATTCAGCTTTGAGTACAGACAGAGCTTCTGCCCCATGAATACAGGTCATTATGACAATGTTAAATGGTATTGGACCCAGGACTGACCCCTGGAATACACCACGAAGGACTGGGCTCCACCTGGACTTTGCACCACTGATTACAGGAAGGAAGAACACAGCAGTAAACAAGGATAGGTATCACAGCATTGGAAAGCTGCTGATACCTAAGAAGCAATTCTGAAAGACACTTGGTTTCTCCAGTCATTATTTTTCAAAAGACCTGAATGTAATGCCCTCAAATATCACTTAAATCAGATGTGTTAAAGGTAAACAATGTCAGAATTTGTTTAAAAGAAAAAAAAAAAGACAAAAAAGAAAGAAAGAAAGAAAAGGCATAAATGGATTGTGCAAAAAAATACTGAGCACAAGCATGTGGGCATGTCTCTTTTATCTCAGAAAATGCTAAGCTTTCAACAGAAACAAGTATGACCTCTATAGTTTTAGGCAGTAATAAATTTCTTGATTATTCACCAGGTAGCTGTTTTACCCAAAAACTATTATCACTATAGTCAGATTAAATGGCAAGACTTGGAGGCCTCAGGAAACATATGGATTTTATAATCAGAGCAAAAACATCAAGTGACTTATTCACATTTAATTCCCAGTAAGAGTTATAAATTTAATAGAAAAAAATAAGGTTATTAACTACAGCAACATAATTTTCCATGTGCATCAGTGAACTGTGTAAAATGTCTGAAGGGAAACAAGACAAAGAGGAGATCGCAGGATAGATACATGGAGAAATTTTGTGCTGTCCTTGCCTACCTATCCTTTAATCAGCTCTTCCTCACATCACTAAAACATAAAGTAGAAGTGTGGTGATTTAATTAGTTTGGAAATATTTGTAATTGGAGATGAAGGAAAGGAAAATTTGGGGAAAGATATGTGCACCAGAAGAGTCAAGAAAGGAAGTATGAAAATGAAACAATGAAGTAAAAGCACCTTAATTGACACCATTTTTTTTCACTGCCCATAGCAATATAAAAATATCCTGCACTAAAAAGGTGTGGTTCTGTGAAATTTGGACATCCATGACATTTGGACATGGTGACAAGGAGAGTTTATAGACCTGCCACTCCCTCCATCCTTTTCACCAGCTCTGTTCTCATCTCCAGTTCCTATCCATACTTAAATGTGCTGATACACGGGCACGTTTTGATCACCCTTCTGACCTAAGACAGAAGAAGGCATTTTATTTGGTCCTGAGGAAATTCAGCATCACTCCCAGCTCTACTGAGGGGTCAGCAATAAGGCAGAGCCAGTGAAAGGCAGGGACTTGTTGAGCTCAGACTACATCTGTGAACCTACACCACAAGCATCAACAGGCCAACGTTGGTCACAGAAGTCTGGACAACAAAGGACTTCCAGCTAACAGGTGGCAGACCAGATTTAAGAAGCAACTAAAATAAGATTCAGCCTAAAACCTGAACCTTGCAGATGTTGGTAGTAGGCTCTTAGGCATATTGAAGCAGTAGATATTCCTGAAAACATGCAGGGACTTAGGCATCCTGCCCTGCTTCTTTTCAGGAATGTTCCATGCTCCTAGTTGTCCTGCCAGGAAGAGCAGGAATTAGTCCTTATTTCTCTTTGCCTCAGTTTGCTTGACTGGAATACATCTCTGCAATGTGGGAAAGCCCTGTTCAAATCTTGTCTTTGACTGGAGCAGGGATTGTAACCTCGATGATCTCGGTGACAATGACATCACCACTGACCTTCGCTTATTTTTAGACAGATTGTTGTCAGTCTCACTTGTCCATTTTGTACAGAATACTCAGAGATTTCCTGAGCCAAGGACAGGGTTAGGTTCACACAGTACTGAGTAGCTCTGGATTCTGATCTCTGCCCAGTGTTTGACTCAGACAGGAAAGTCCCTCTGTAAGTCAATCCTGACACGACACAGGCTATTACTTAACTGCTTCTGTAGCTTGAAGCATGTTTTGGTATCAACCACAAGCTCCTACTCCATGAAGATTTCCTGGATTGAGATCATTGATGAATCTGTTAATCTGTACTTTGATTTCATACTTAGTTGGAGATTAAATATCATTACCCAATTATTAGGTTGAGAAAGGTAGCAACCCAAAACTTAGAGATATTTCTGTATCATACCCTTGCCCATCAAAACAAAATGGCAAGTCAGAACTGGAACAAACTTTTCTTCAGAGTGACACATAAGATTTGAATAAAGATGTTCTTTAGTATTTACCAAAAATTGATCTAGCTAAGTAGGACCTACTCCATTTTTTGTGGTAAAAAAGTTTTCAGTTGTAGTTGGTAGGAGTTCAAGAACACTTGTCTTGAGTCAAAATTATCTACCTAGATGTACAATTGCTCTTGAACTTGCTGTATCTTCAGAGAATATCAGCAAAAAGGAATGGGCAGGGCTCTGACTTAAGCTCATACTGTCTGACCACATATTTGAACCCAGAAAAGGACAATGCAACTGGCTAAAGATACAGATAATCAGCACCACAGAAACAGGAGGGGAAAAAAGTAACATGGCAAGAGTCATACCTTAGAGCCAGCTCCCACTGCTCTCCAAGGCTACTCCTGAGATAGGATGATATATGGAACTCAGGCTTTAGGACAAAGAGTATTATTGTAGGCTGTTATCCCTTCTGTAGCCTAGTTTCAATTTTCTTCTAGCTATCTGGGTAATTTCCAAACTTTCAGCTGAACTTGAATCCTCCATCTCTAGGACAGAGATCATATCTCTTCTCACGCACCTTGCAGTCACTTAAGTACAAACTCAAAACCATTCCTCCCAAACAAGAACAAAGAACACTTCGTGTATATCTCATTTGCAATCTCTGTTCCGGTTCTTCCTCTCCAGCAGCTGTCAATACTACTGAAGTCTAAAGAGTCAGATCTTCTGCTAATACTCAGAAGTCAGTAGAAGTTCAGAGGAAATTCTTACCTATTCCTCTTTATTCCTGCATACTCCTCTTTATGAGTTCCCTGCCTGAGGAACTTGGTAAAACAGGAGTAGTTTTCTGATTGTCTTCCCAGTGGTCTTTCCTAAACACCTGGTTTCTCTCCTGCTGTCTCCACCAAAGCTGTTTCTTAAGTCCTCCTTTATTTTTTTGTCCTTCTCTGGAGAGTCTTTGAAGGTCTCTCTCATTCATCTTTGCTTCTGACTCTTGCTCCCTTTCTCTTTGGAAAGAGATAGTACAATTCCCATCTGGAACTCTTTCACCCATGGCAGGCTTCCCCTTGGAGTCATGCCAGCGTCACATCTTCCCCCTGCTGAGCTCTGGAGCCACACACCTCAATTCCCAGTGACTGCTCATCATCTTTTCAGGGCTTTCTTTTAAAGAGGCCATGACATGGACTTTCTGCCCTAGATTCTAGAGGTTCTAAAGAAAATTCCATTAAGGGGCATGGTTGGCAACTTAGGCAGAGTATACTCACCTGAATTTAGTCACCTAGACTCAGTTAAATTTAATGGAGCAGAAAAAAGTGGTTCAGTAGCAATTCATTTCATCCAGAAATAGATATCTAAATATGATTAGGTGGTTTGAACTCTAAAAGCTCTTATTTACCACTCAAAAAGGCACTGTACAGTGGCTGGCTTAGATGAATACCTCAATACTGCAGAGGAATGAAAGGAGTGGCAAAATAACCCAAAGAGAAGTTCTACCATTGTCATCAGTGTTTTGTCTTCTAGGTGAGTGATCTTATTTCATACTCTTCCCTCGTTCAGCTCTGCACATCCTAGCAGAAATGGTAGGAACATTTAAATTCTCTTAATTGCTCAAGTAGAATAGGGACACTTTTTTTTTTTTGCAATTTTCACTGGCCTTGTTTTCAAGTAACTCTGTGCACTACCATATATGCAGCACTGGTTGAGTACTTGTAAACATATTCACAGCTTTATTTTCTGTCTTTATAAGAATCTTTATTCACCAGCAGATGTTATGTCACGTGTGTATTCCAGATTTCCATCTGTCCCATGTACATTTCTAAAGCACACAAGTCAAAGTCTGAGTGCTCCCACCAGTGTGGATACAAAAGGTCATGGCTAAGATGTACCACTGTTGCTTTTAAGCAAACATGTAAACATGAATATAGATTGCAAGGCATTTACATAAAAATGGGTGGTTTAAGCCTGGATGCTTTGCAAATAGAAGGTTTTTACAGCGCAGATGGAACTCAGTTCCCAAAGCCAGTGGAAGCTTCATCAAACACTTTTTGAATAATCAGAATTCTGACAAACATGACCCTTGGGAGAGTCCAGAAAGAACCAGGTTTGTTTTCCCTAGAGAACTGAGGACTAAGAGGTGACATGATAACAGCTTTTTATTATGTCAAAAGTTGCTATGAAAAAAAGAGGGAAATAAACTGTTATTTTCCATTTTGGAGAGGACAAAAATAATGGGCTTAAATTGCACCAAGTAAATTTTGGCTTCCAGGGAAAGCTTTTATTTCCAAGTGTAAAGGGACATTGCCCGGGTGGGCCACTAAGTCCTCATGCTGGCAGCTTTTAAGAACAGACCTGACAAAGCATCTCTCAGGGTGCTTTAAGTAGGACTGACCCAGGCTCAGCACAGAGGGAATGACCCTTCAGGATCCTTTCCAGCTCTGTTTTTTATCAATTTATAAATCATTGAGAACCAGCATTAAGTAAAATCTTATTGGGAAATCTTACTACAGTATTTACTCATATACCAACACTGCTGTGTTTCATTAGTTAGCATATTTCATCAGACAAGTGTAAACCTGACTGCAATACAAAACAAAAACAGTTGCCACAAAGGAGTCACCTGTTTGATGAACATGTAGCAACCCGTGTCCATGGAGTTGAGCAACTCTCAGCCCACTTTTCTCCCTGCTGAGGATGCTCAGAGAGCACAACAAGGCTGCTAGATAAGAGATGCTGTCCCCAAGAAGACACATCATTCTCAAATACTGTTATGAGATCCACTCCTATAAAATCCTCATGATGCTCCCCCTGCTTCTTTATGATCTCAAAACATCTATTTTAATTTCCATAGCAAATTGCCCTCAAATGGAAGGCAAATACATCACACAGACCAGACTATTTACACTCATGTGAATATTAGCTTCTTGTGTTCTTTGTTTCCCAGGCATCTTCTGGTTTGTGAAAAGGAATTTGAAGGACAAAATAAAAACTCTTAATGCCAAGCACAGCAAAGTGCTCTGAATTTAGAGTTAAATTATTCTACTGTGTCTTTTCTTAAGAAATGGATCACATGCAATTCAGTGACAGAAATACTGTCTCTTAACCTAATTTTATAATGCAATCAGACTGACCTCTCCTACACACAGTAATTGGGGGAAAAAAGGAAGAGACTCCAACAGACTAAACAGAAGCTACCCTAGTTTTTAATCAATAGGCCTATTCCCACTGGCTATGTATTTCAGTTCAGAACATTGTAATTAAATATAGTGACGAGCTGCATTTCTTTATGAATGAAATTATTTGCTCTCATTTATTTATATATCTGTAGATATATATAAAATAGACTATAAAGCATTTATAGATAAAATCCAATAATGTCGAGTCTAAACAAAATAAAAAATGTAAGAAGTGTTAATTTTGAAGGAGAAAATGCCTTTAATTTAGCCATGTCATTGGGGGTCATCAGAATATTAGAAGGATATTACTCATTTTGTTCAGACATAACATTACATATTATAAAAATAATAATATAAAATGCCACTTTAGATTAGATTCAGGACCCTGAGGATAATTGATGTCATCATATTCCACCAAGTGCTTCCACTGACTCCCTGTCATCTCCTTACAAGATTAAGGTGAACGGGGTCCAGTCCTACATAGATATTTTGAACTTATTTGACTTTGAAATATAAAGGTTTAAAAGAATTTCCAGGCCCAAACAGTAATACTGGAAAGTTCATACCATCTACCATTTTGCCCATAGGCAGTTTATGATTCTGTAATTGGAACCACCATTGCTTAGCAATCACACACTGGGAAACAATTGCATTTCTAATGAAGTTTCACCACTTTATGTTAATAGATTAAACTATGATTTCTCCTTAGAAATAGGAGAATGAAATCCTTGTAATTTTGCTATTAAAAAAACCCAAACAAACAAACAAAAACAAACCAAAACAAAAAAAAAAATAAAACAACAAAGCTGAAAAGCCATATGAAGGTTCTCTGAAGGCAGGAGTTCTTCATCCTAATCCTCAGTGATTAGTAGCACACCTACAGTGATTCTGCTTTGCATAAGAATATCCTTTTGCCCTTGACTTTATGGCAGGCTAAAGTTAATGGGCCAAATACATCCTTACATTGACTAAAATGGTCTTACTCCAAGAATAAGTTTGGCTTACCGTACAGAAACACGGTTGACGACAGCCTAGAGAACGTCATCATAAGAAATAAACCTACATCCTGCCACCACCTCTTAAGGATGTTGCTTGACTTAGAGGCATATTCAAGGTTAAATGTGCAGATTAGAAGGGACAAATGCTGTTTTCAAACTATTGCTTCCTGTTTTAGCAAGTGATTTACTTGGTTTTTCAGCTCTAAGCCACTTGGAGCCAAATATTTCATACCAAGAGATCAGTTCTGTGAGGATGACATGCACAGAGACATCCTGTGCACCTGCACAGACCAACTCCATTAAAGAAATTAAAGGGATAGCTTTTCCTCCAATTAGATATATTGTGTGCTGTTTTCTGACACACTTAACATCGCTTTAATAATACTGCAAATTAGATAACACCTTCTACCAGACGTGCGTCCCACGAGACAATTTATTCTGCCAAATCTGCCTCAATCTGTGCTGTAGGCACCTCCATGGAAAAGCTTCAGTAGTCTGTCACAACTGAAAGTTCAAAATACTCAAAGTGATGCCAGCAACAGCTGCTTTATGAAAGAGAAGGGGAGTGCAAAGAATATATTTTTTCCAGTCTAACAAAGGAGCCAATGGATATTGGACTATTTATTAAAGGATAAAGCAGTACTTAAACGGATACCTAAGTGAGGACACTGAAGCCTCTCTGTCTTACTTGTCAGTCAGTTTAAGATTTTCTGTGAAAGATGGGATATTCAGCAGCAGTTATTTTCATATTTAAAAGGAAGAGAAGAAGCTTCTGGAAAGAGTTTGAAGAACACATCATGCAAAACTTCCAGTGCCATGGCTGAGGGCATTCCTTTGCTCAAAACACAAAGGCTTGCTGGTTCAGCTGTAAAACTAAATGTGCTGCACATCTCAGAGGGCAAGCTGACATAGAGGATCACCTCATGGAAGAATCCATTTACATGAGTGAGCAACCAGCAGACACTTCTAGGGCTGTCTGAGATCTGGCAAATCAAACCACCAGAGTCTGTGCTGTGGCACAGTAATAATGCAAATTACATTTATAACTTTTTGAAAAAAAAAAAAAAAAAAGAAACAGGTTTACATAAAGCAATAGCAACATACTGAAGCTCTTGCCAAAACATACCACATGGTCATTGTTTTTGAAAATATATATTTATAGTAGTTTTACTATATGAAATAGGTTTCTTAAACCACTGTAACTTTTTATAGCAATTATTTAATTTCTTGAGTAAGAGGATCAAGAAAAAAAGTCACATATGGCTCTTAGAATTGGTACAACAGGGCTGTATCCCTGTTAAATATTTTCTACCACAGTGAACCACAATTTAGCCCGATCTCCTTGGGAAAAAAAAACCCCACTTATACCATCTTTGGATGCACCTAATGTCAGTCAGCAGGAGCAGGGCTAATGAATATACTCTGGTGGTCAGATGGAGGAGATATATTCCAGGATGCTATATACAGATCTAATACTTACATTCTAAAGCCAGAACACACACACAAAAAATTATATGAAGGAAAGAGAAGATGGAATCTCTAAGAGACAATTTCATCTTTCTTTTGGATAAGATAAGGAGCAGATGTGAATGCACTTTAAACCACTTTACTGGGAAGAAGGTACTTGTAGCATAGGGGCTCACCAATTTAGCAAAGAAATAATAAAAATTAAAAACAAAACAAAAAAAAAAATAAAAAACAAACAGAAAAAACCAAACAAAAACAAACCCCCAAACCCCAAACAAACAAACAAAAAAGCACAACCAGAGGCTGAGATCTTAATATTATCTAATTCCAGTTAGGAATAAAGAACATAGTGTTGAAAGTGAAAGGCTTCTGTGCAGGTCTTTGGTAGATTCTCCTCCTTCTGATGCCTTTCAGAATATGTTTATTGTCCACATAAAAGTTATTCTTCATTTAATGTGAACTACTAGGCTTGTATCAAAAAGTACTGTGTGGCCCAAGCTGGACAACAACATTGAGGTGACTGTGCCTAGACCTATTCAGGTACCCTAAAACCTAAAAATATTATTAAAATAGAACCATTAACCTTTTAGCTAGAAAATAATCTCAGCCATTAAGAAGGGATTACCAAGAGCTCCCTGTTCTACCTGTGCCATCCTTAAAGGCAGCTCCTGCTTTCAGCCTTGATTTCAGGTCTCAGTGATTTTTTTGAGCTCTACAAATTCCTGCTGTTGCACGGGATAATGTTTTTATTCATCTGAAGAGAGCTTTGTGGATACGTCCTCTCCAGCCTCTCCCTGGCACTGTGCACCCCTGGGCAGTTCCAGCTGCTCATACCACCAATAACAAACATACCCTTTCTCCCAGGATTTCAGTCCAGACAATCAAAGGAACATAACTCACCTTTGAACAAAGTAAAATACATACAGATATCCCCAAACTCACACACACACACACACACATATGATATGAGATTACTTGTAGAGCTCATACACTATATATATATGTGTGTGTGTGTGTGCACATACACGTGTCAGCATGCACACCTTTGATCACCAACAGATAAGCCATCTCAAACAAGTTATTCAAGCCCTCAAAATCTTGTGGGAATTCTTGCAGCTTGATCTTATTTTCTAACAAAAAGTCTAAAATTAAAACAAAACAAAAATGAAAACAAGCCACTTATGCAAACCTGTTTTCCTTAAACCAAGGACTGCAGTTGTGATAGCATATTGTTACATGAGACCGCCATGGCAGAACTACCAGTATTCAAGTATATAAATCCAAATAGCTCCCATGTCACCAGACATTGCTTAGGGCATGAACAGGCTTCACCATGCCTTCTTACCATGGATTTTAAATACCAAAATAAACACAGAGAGTCTCTAGATCATAAGTACCAACTTCCAGCGGCAGATCATCTGAACACGGCTGCCTGTGGAGAGAATTAGGACCCCTGCATGAGCAAAGAGCACTAGTGTGCAGTCATTCCTCAGTGGAACAACCACCGAAGGAAAGTGCTGTGCACACTTACCAGGGCTTTTTTCATAATAATATATCTGAACCTGTATACATCTATCTGCTGTGGAACCCTGAACTATTTTTGTTCCTGTATCTTATCAGAGCACGCTGCCTCTTCTGCTTACTTCCCCATTGGAAGATGGCATTTCCACTGAACCATGAACCCGCTTTGGCATAACAAATTTTCCTGGATGCTTCTCAAAATGTGTCACAAAGTGAACATCCTTTGTCTACTCCAATTATATCAGCATTGTCCCCTTCTTCCAGCTGTCATTTGAATATCTTCTGTTTGCAACCTTTCTTCTAAGCATTCCAGCCTTTCTTCCTGAATCACCACATTTGTGTCTGATCACAGAAAGGAGTCACCACGCTGTGTGAGGAAATGAGGAGAGGCTGCCATTTCGTTGCCCTTTGTTATATTCTTTCCATGGAGAAGGATCTGATCCTGCATTACTAATGGATCAAAGGTCTCCCAGTGACTTCAGTCAGAACTTCTAAGTCTAAGAATGAATCCAGACAGACACCATAAATCTGCCTATTCATTTTGAGTCAGTCAAGCGAAGTTAGATATTCAAGATATTTATCAGAAGAATATTTTCCCCTAAGAGAAGAACTTGTACAAACTAGAGTGGACTTGAAATAATGCAGTATTTCTATGCAACAATGGAGTCATATTTACACATCCATTTCAGTCTCATTTAACTGAATTAGTTCATTTAGCCTTGTTACAAGAAAAAAAAATTTTAAATCAAAGCGCAGGCCTTATTGTCACAGTACTGCTTGGGAACGGCTTTGCCATGACTACTTCATACTCTTGTGGACTCACCAAAATCATTGACCAAGGGCCTGGGAGTGGAGAGAGGAGGTGATCTGGACATCACAGCAATCATTTTCCTGTCAAAGGGATATGGAGGCTAACAGCAATTTTTCTTTTCTTCCTCTGTACACCACAAGCATTTGTACAACAGCTCTGAGAAAACTCAAGCCTACTATTATGTTTTTCATCGTAACATTTTGCTAGCACACATCACTTCAGTGAACTGACCCCAGTCCCTGGAATTCCCTGCTGTGGGGGTAACCACAATCCTCCTGGCAGAAGGCTCACAAAGCTCTGCAGAGCTATATGACAAAGAGAGACAGGAGAGAGCAGGAATAACTCTTCCATGCATTGCCATAATCCACATCCCTAAAACAAGGCAGTCTGAAGGACACCTTGTTTCGGGGTCATCCTGCTCAGCTGAGTCCAGCAGCCCAGAACCTGCTGTTCCACACATTCCAGTGTCCTCTGTCCCCTCACATGCTGCAGTGAGGAAGCTTTTCCTGCACCAGCCAGGAGGAATGCCTCAGAGCCCAGAATGTGGCAATCCAAGCTTCAGAGCACCTGCCCAAATCTTCCAGAGTGCCTCAGTACACACAGAGAAGGGAATCCATCCCTCCTCTGCCCCTCTGAACCCTCAGCCCCACCAGCTGCAGGCTCAGGCCCTCGGCTTAGTCCCGGTGCACCTTGACACAAGACAGACCTGTAGCAAAACAATAAGAAGGTTTATTTAACCTGGTTTGAAGCCAAGGTTCAGAAGTATTCATGAAAGGGTTGGGAAAAAAAAGAGCTACAAGAAAACTGTAATAAAACTTTGCTTGCAATACTTCCTACTCATTAAGGATATTCGCCAAAAACATATCCTCTAGACTGCGGATCACTGATTTCTGCATGCTTCCCACGTTCTCATCTCATTGTCTGGATTATTTCCTCCTGTGCCTTTTTTGAGGGCTTTTCCTGGAGACTTACACTTCAGAGACCCCTTCACATTCTTTCCCTTTTTGCTTTTTTTCAGATTAAGTGCCCTCCCACAGGCTCTTATGACTAATATGCGTCCAGAAGAACCTTTGAGCTCAAAATCATCCCATACTACAAACTGTATGTGTTGTCCCTGTATTTTGTCAAACAATTCCAGACATAAAAATGAGAGTCTTGATGAGACATACCTCAAGCAGATGGCTCCCTATGGCTCTAATTTCCTGTTAGATTTTGGAGATTTCTAGAGAAATCAGTTAGGTAGTAGATGTTGCAGAAAAACAGCTATTTCTTTTTGAAATAAAAGATCTATTTATGTCCATATTTAATAATATTTCAAGCTTTAAATCCCATTTGCAATTCTTTTATTCAGACAGCTTCCCTTCATAGCTATGAGTTTATCTCCTTGTTTTCTAGAACACCTGAAGCATATGTTATAATCAATTAAAACAGAATTAATATGTTAACAGCTCCTCTGTGTGACATATTTCTCTAACATCCTGCTTTAAAACTAAAGAGGAAGAGCACATACATAATGAAAAATCCTTCATTACTCAGTTTTGCACTGCAAACTCTATCAAACATTTTTGCAAGAAAACAGGAGAAAGTGAATTCTCCAGAACATTAAAGGTTTCAGGCTTTCTAGAAAATGAGTTATTTCCTGAAGCTGCAGGCTTGTAAAAAGGTCCTTTTCACCAAAAGGTGTAGACGTCAGCACAGACAGACCTGCGTCACATTTCCTGTGCTGCAAAGGTTATGATACGGCAGCTAGAATCAACACAGAGTCAAACTGCAAATTAGATTACAGAGTTGAAAATAATTAAGCAGTAACGATAGAGGAACAGGGTATTTCCTGGGGCTTAATGACCTGCTGGGAGGAGCTGAGGTCTTTAATGTTACTTCCAGCTAAACATCAGCAAGAAAAATGCTATAGTATATTTTTTACTGGTCCTTGCGTGTACAAAGGGCAATGCCACGCTGTTGCTGCTCCCAGAGAATTAATGTTCAGAGTACTAGTCAATCAGATTTATTTATTTGCCACCAGACACAACCTGGGGCATTGCAGGTCCCTGTCTATAGCAAAGTAATTGGAAACAATACAACGGGTAGACGACCATCTTGGCCAGTTTCTCTTGTGCAGAGGCAGAGGGATCAAATCAGTTGTCCACTGAAAGTATTCCTGCAGCGCTGGATGGGTGGCTCCAGTCATCTCTTCTAGTTTCTGTACAAAAGAAGTTCCACTGTCTCGTCCTTGGGCACCTCAGACCTTTCCTGCAATCCCATAACCTCTAGAAAGTCTCCAATTTGTCATATTTGGGCTCCCAGTTAGCTCTATCACTCTCCTTCATGACTTTCTCTGCCACCCTCCCTCACTGAAAGTTGTCAGTTCCCTGCTTGGTGTCTTACTGTTTAAGGCAGAAAAGGCTTGCTAACATGGTATATTTATTTTATCTTCCAATTTTCCTGTCATTTACAGTCTTATGCTTACTGTACAATGGCTAGAAAGCAGTTGAAACACATATTTTTTTCCTTACTTTTCAACTAAACATTGTCTATTCCAGCTTCGGTTAATTTCAATGGGAAAAAGAAAAAAAACCAAAAAAATGAAGGAAAAGAAAATTAAAAAGAAAAAAGAAAAAGAAAAATAAGCAAGAATAAGACTCCACCCAAATACTAATTTTTTTATCCCTAATCAAAATAGAGTTATTGTGCAGAATTATGTACTACAGTCACTTCTTGTGCAACCCTGCTGGAGTCAAAGGAGTCACCCTGGGAACAGATTTGGCCCATTATGTGGAAAACAGAACTCAAAGGGCAGGGTGACCCGTTTTGCAGCAAGAATGTAAATACAAGCGATAGAGTATTTTTTTTTTTTTTATTTTAATGACTGAGCTGCAGAATAGGAATCTAATTTCTAGACCTGGAGTCTTGTTCAATGAGGCTCAGCAACATGAGCCTGAGATTTTCCTCATATTGTATAAGAAATCAGCAGTATAAACTGCACATCAAAACATACATCATAATCATTTTTTATCAAACTATTATTACTATTACTGTAAGAAAAATATTATTAAGTACTATTTCACACACCTGGATATACAAAGTGCTTCACAAACTGGCTGAACAAACTGTACAGCAGAAATCTCACTGCCTATTCCTAAAACACAGCCACTTCTGTTACAAAAACCAGCAGCTGTTAACACTACACAGCTGTACCAGACAAAACCTTGGGGCATAAAACGAACATGATGACTCTACTTATCCAAAATTGCAAGTGAAGTGTAAGTAGGTAGAAAGCATGGTAATAGTCCAAATACAGAGAGTGAGACACTGCCACTCTCTTGCCAGAAGCAGGAGATTGTACTTACAAGGACATCAGTCTTATCCAAAACCCCTGCAGATCTTCGCCCACTACTGCGAAATGCAGTCTCCAGCTGTGAAGTGAAGGTCACAGTATCCAGCCTGCCAACTGCATCTTCTCTTTAGACCATCTCAAGCTTTCCCCAAGAGGGTTGCCTAAAACTGGTCCCTTTAAAGCAAGAGTTCTCACAGGTGCTGCAGCAGGTCACAAAAATCCAGCTTTCTCATGAGCAAAATGTGTTTCCCATTTCCCTTCTACAAGCCTCTTCCTTTGTTTGTTAATTTGGATTTTTAAAGGAGTTGGGACTGATGAAGACTCCTCTATTTATTTTTCAAACTCTTTCCCTCTGGAGGAAAAATTATTTGCTCAGAAAGACTGGTAGCATAAGGGTTCAGAATCTGCCATCTTTCTTCTTCATTAAATCACTTACCTTACAGTAACATAGCAAGAGACTGTGTTAAACATTGCCGCGCATGTTAGCATGTATGTACTTTAAATGCCTCATAAATACATGAGTGCCAGGACTGCAGAGCCTGCTCCTGATATCTTTTGTATCACAACAAAAAAGAAGATTCTCCAGTAATTTCAATGCCTTTAGACTATTTTTTTTACTGAAAAAGTATTTTTCAGCCTAATTTGTAACAGCAGACTGTTCTATAATCAACCAAAGTTCGCATTAGCATGTGCCATCTCCAGATGCAAATTACATAACATGGTATTTTTTTTCTGGCTCTCTTCAGATCGTGGTTGTCATGAATAACTGTCAACTGGCTCACAACAGGAGAAAAATACAAAATCCCAGTAATGTTTTCATCATCAGAGACACAAGCTTTCTAGATGTTCCTGTAACATACAATATTCTCTTAAATTCCCTCTTCTTCCCTCCCCAGCAGCCTCGCAGCCTCTGGAGAGACCCTGTCCTCCCTGTCTCACTGATGAATATCCCCACAGTGGGGGGTATGTAACCATTAAGTAGACTATTAAAAAAAATCTGCCTGCCATGATAACAACAAGAAGAAAGGGAAGATTTGCCTAAGATCCAAGCAATGGATGAAAATGTCCTTGGATTGTCAGGTTGTAGTGATGAAAATGCCTTACAGCCAGAAAGAGAAAAGGGAGAAGCAAGGATGCCACGCCAGCAGGTTAGAGCAAAGACTTTTTACTTCATTTCTCCCAGGAACTGGATAGAAAGATATACATTTCTCAATGGGTTTCATTCCCTTCTCCCTTGTTTATGCACCTCCAGCTGACCTGATTATGTCAATGCCTCCTGAAACTCGTTATAACAAGTTCTCTCCATTGCAGTGACACTTACGATGAAAGCAACATTGAGCTGACCTGGGGAGCAGCAGCAGATTCCTGGAACTGGCTGCAGCTCCTGTGCCACCCTGAACTTTACAGATTTTACAGGGTTTGCTACCCTAAAAGGAGAAAATGGCAGCACACTCAGAGAGGGTGCAGGGCTGGGCCCATCACTTCTGGGAGAAAAGGCAGGCTTGGGGTTATCCTAACAAAGTTTTCATACAATGCTTTCTGTATTCTTCCTTTTCCCCTTTCTTCCTTGGGGAAGGCTGTTTACATTAGGTGTATCAGTGCTTAGAAAAAAAACATGAAGTCCCTTATAACAAACACTAAAATTACCACTCTTCAGGGGACAGGGTGCTTGTTTACAAAAACATCTTATGGCCCAATGTGAATGCACTTTGTTAAATGTTAAATGCGGTGTGTATCCCCCAGCAAAGCAAGCATGTCAAATTTACAACTGCGACTAGCAGAGATGAGAGGATTTTTTTGCTTAGGTGGTAATGTGCTTTAAAAGGAGAGTGAATCTGCATTTCTGGCGAGGGAAAGTTGGGATACAGCCAAAATTCCAGCCAAATGATGACTCCTGATATTCTTTGACTGGCCCAGACTCTCAGCTCCTCTTTTTGTTTTTGTTGAACTTTCCTTTTTACTACCATTTACCTCAATTCCTTAAATAGTAAGAAGTTAGGAAACACAGATAGTTTCATTTGCTTCTTCTCTGACAATGTGTGATGCCAGATAAATATTAATTCATTAAAATTACGTATTTTCAGAACATAATAAGGGCCCTTTACAAGAGGAAGTAAAGCATGTATTTCTGAGCTACTAGCAGCAATTTTTCAGTAGCACAGACTTGATACAATCTTTTCTGTAATACGTGTGACCATTGATTTTATCCTCACCATGGTCACAGATAACTGTTTTGTGCTTTGATTTGACTTTTGTGGCAGGTCAAAAAATGAAACCTTGGGAATAGTAATAAACATCAGAAATCCCACACATACAAACAAGTATTCCTTTAGTACAAAATCCAGCAGTCCTGATGATCCTATGGCCTATAAGGTAAGATTTTAGGCTCAGATTTTAGCATTTTATCATATGAATTATGCTATGCACTTATGCCTTAAGATGTGCTTTTTAAAAAAAAATTATGAGACTGTGTAACAAATACATTTTTATAAGAAAAAAATCTGATTGGTTGTGATTTGTTAATTTTCTATTCAATATGTGTTCCTTTGAAGTCTGAACACTTATTTTGCTATTTGTTTTCCTGTTCACTAATGCCTCTGATTTAAGCACTATATTCTTCTAAAATGAAGTCATCTGTCTTTTGGCCCCACCCAAGGAACTTCACCTAAGAACACAAGAAGCAATACATTTCATTGTCTGGCTTTGGTTAGGCACAAAGCATGATGCAAAAACATGCTTGTTCTTTATTCTGTGTCAGAAGTCCCATTGCTGCGAGAAAAAAAGAATAAGCAAATTATAAGAAATTTGGACATGAAGACAAAAAGACCATTAATGGGTCCCTCCTCTGTATGGTTCTACAGTTTACTCAGTGTAGTGCAATATGCTCTCCTTTCCTGGCAAGAAAATACCATTCAGGGGAGGAAGATTCCTCTGCCAGAAGGCAGCTTAGCCAACAAGGTCTGAAATGTAATTGGTAACCTGACTGGAATGCTCTTCTGTTAAACTTTTGGGGATACAACCATGGCACAGAAGAAAAGGAGAAACAGCAGAGAACTTTTTTACTGTGCTTTTGGCTTATGAGAAGTTCAGCTTTGTAGGATGACCTTCAATCTTAAAGTTTCCTTTGATTTGTACACCAGTATCTGCTTGGCTACTTCACAAACTTTAGGCATATAATTTTTAACACCTGTAGCAGTGGATTAACCCCACAGACCTACTTACATGGAAATGAACGCCAACTAAACAGAGACCTTTTTCCAACTCACCATAAAGAAGGAAAGCTTTAATAAGCATGCAGTCTGTTTTTCTAATAAAACTCCTGCTCAGCTTACATCTATTCACCATTGTGTCCTGTCATCCTTCATGATCAATTCCCAAATTTGATTGCAAACAGTTTTCATCAGGGATCATATCTTCTTCATCCCTGTGGACATTCAGATGTCTTCTCTGCAGAGTCATAAACTAATAAAAACAGACACACACATCCATCAGCTAACCTGGCATAAGCAGTAGTCACTACAGGCAAATCTTTGCATGCTATTGGATTTAAACATAATCTAAGACAGCAACAGCTGAGAAATTAAAAGGAGCCAAGGTGAGATTTTCCAAGTTTGCCCTTGAGAAACACAATGAGGAGATGAACCCCACACCTTGAGAGGAGCCTGATTTCTGGGTGCCGAGGAATCACTTCCTCAATTGCCTGTATGGCTCGTTTTTATTGCCAAAGCTTTCTCCTTGAGCTCCTTCCTGAAATCACTCCTGCTGTAAATTGGGGTCTTCCCAAGGCCTCCTGAGCATTTGGTGTGAGGGGTAAAATGGGTGCCACGGGCCATCAGTGAAAGAATCTTGCTGGAGAAAGATTAAAGAGGATCAAGTTCTACTCCAGACTTGGTGTTTGGCCCTCAGATCATCAGTCAGCCCCTGTGAGCCGTGCTTGAAGCAGTGGAGGGCAGCTGCAGGCAGGGCAGAGCTGTGCTGGAAAGGACAGAAGTGGCCACTGCCAGTTGTCACTGCTGTCACTGCTGGTACTCTCACCCTGACTGGCATGCCTAGAGCTAGGGGTGGCTTTTCCTTCTGGCTCTAGTAAGTAGGGTGCTATCCCCCCTCAAATGCCTAACCAGGGTTTGTAATTCAGTTATATCTTCTGTCCTTCACCTTGACCAGAATTAGACTGTAAGAATCCCTTTGCAAGCTGGGGCAGGTTTTTTAATTCCTCTTCCTTCCTTCCACGCAATACATTTGAGCCTTGGACATTTGGCTTTGACAGACTCAAGGGCACAGTGTGTGGGATGTGACATTTACCAGGATTCCTCTCTCATTCTTGTTTCAATGTGCAGAGCCAGGTGAGAATTTTGTTTTCCAGTTGTTATAAACTCTGTCCATCACACACCCATGCAGAAAGCAGTGAAAAGAAAAGCTACATTCAGCATGGGATAAAGGTACTGACCTACGGCTGAGAGAGTGCAGGACTGACAGCAACACTTGGACTTTGAAAACTTTATCCTGACATAGTTTCATACCGAAACCTTTTAACTTCTGCTCTCCACCTAAATAAAGATGATAATAATTATTTGGCTTGCATTTTATCTCTTTTCATAATACCAGTATTTTCTATTCAGAGAAAAAAATAATAAAAGAAAAAAACAGGGTAACTCTGTCCCAATGATATCTTCCTGTATCATATAATTACCTCCTGAAGAGCTCTCTATGTGCAGTACACGCAAATTCCTGTGCACATGGACACTTTCCATCCATCCCCAGGCTCTCATGCAAACACACTCACACTGATTTTACATGTTCTGTCTCCGTGTGGGAACTGTGAGATTGCAGGAGGGGCTGCTAGCAAGGTTTCCCAATGCTTGGTGTGATAAACACCCTGCTAGCAATTGCCTGTAGCTTTGCCAAACTTCTTCTGTCTAGCTCCAGCTGAAATTTTCTGTGCCAACCACTCACTGCAAGCTGAATGCTTTTTGGAAAAACTCTGCACTAAAGCAGTTCAGTGATCTGGTTCAGGGAAAAACACACTGTTGTGTCTGTGCTGAAAAACAAATAAAATCTGGGTAACCTGCTAGGATACATGCTCTTACTAACCTCATACTTTTTAGCATGAATTTAAGCTTGTCTCGAGGACTTGAGCCTTTGTTCTAAGAGTGATTTTCCAATCCCAGTGAAAAAAATGACCAATTTTGCCTGGTGACCAGACTTTTAAGCCTCCTACCTTGCAGCTGCAAATCTGGAAAACCTTCAGAGCTAAAAGTTGCACAGGGGGCAGGGAAGTGCTGCACAGGATTGCTGTGGATTGCTCAATGCTGCGGGTGCAGCAGGGGATGGACCAGCTCAGCCAAGCATGAGACTTTGCCATGGTTTTCATGCTCTCCTCTGAGGCCAAGGCGCAAGGAAAGGATTCCCTCCGCAAGTGGAAGTGAAGAAAGCTGGCTTTTATAAGCTGATCCCCATCTCCCTTTCACTGTGCCCTGAAGAGGCGGCCATGTCCCCAGCCAGGACATGAGAAAAGTCATGTTTAAATCTCTGTTTGAGAAAAAGAAATATTATGAATTTTCTTATATGTAGTAACTCAAGCATTCTTCTCTTCACTATGGGTTTTGACTAATACAGCACAAACATCGGGTTCTAGCCCACTCATAGTTTCACTTCACAGACCTATTTGAACTGTGTCACGCTACCGGATAATATAAACAATATTTTTAAACAGTAGAAAAGCAATGCAAAACAATAGAAAACCAGGATAATTAGTGTCTTTCCAAGTAGAGGCACATTTTTGCCAAAAATTACAAGGGATTTTTCCTCTATGATATACGGGATGATTCCCCTAAACAACAATTTGATTTGTGAATATTTGGTTTTTTTCCCTCTGTGGCCGATTTAAATCAAAAGGTTTAAAAATTCTTCCAAATTCACCACTTTCAAAGTACATGCATCCATACTTGCCACAACATCTAGCCAGCCTCAAGATTTTTCTGCTAATCTAATAATCTTAATAAAGCAATTTCATGCTCTGGCACATCTGCTTCCAAAAGACATTTTGCATTATTTTTCTGATTGTGTTTCTGCAGCTAAAGAAAACTGAAATGAATGCTACAATTTACACTGAACACTGCTCAGTTCCTAGTGGAGACAACAAAAAATGGTTATGATTGGACACACCATAATATGCAATAAATGTTTAGGGAACAATAAAACATAAACTCACTTGTGTTCTTCCTTTCTGGTTAAAAAAATGAGAGGATATTGATATTTGTCCCAGAAGCTTACACCTTTCTCTTTCAGGAAATAGTTTAATCCAGTATTCTTTGTAGTTTTTTTTCAGCTAAGTTCTTTTACCTCTGACTACATGGATTCACATTAATTCTATTTTACACTCCAATAACAATAATGCTAGGAAGTTTAAGTGAAAATTTTACAACTTCCCACACTGTTCCCAAGACTAGCTCATAGTAAATAATGTCCCTCACAAAAAAACTATCACAGATAATCTCCCTTTTGCTAAGACAAGTAGCAAAGATTTTTTTCTTTTCTTTATATTGTAGCCACGAGAAAGTAAAATTTATGCTCTTAAACACAGAATTCACAATGCTACTTGGTTGATTATTTCCTTGTCAATAAATCCATAATCTCCTGAGCTGCTGAGTATCACTATTTTTAATGCTTGAGGAAGCAAAGCCCAGTAGGAGAAAGAGATGAAACACCTTACAGAATGTAAGGAAGATTTTGCTGAGGGGCAACACTGAAACACTGGTGTATGTCCTAAAGGTAAAACCCAGCAGAGTCTGAATTACAAACCCTGCTGCAGCGCCCGACAGATTCATGGCTGCTTCTCCCTTTGCTTGTCTACTGTACTTGCCAGTTCCTGGAAAAGAGTTGTCTCTGTCACTTTTTGTATCCAAACAACATCCCCCTAGAGTTTTAACTGCTACACAAATAGAAATATGACATAAAGGACAAAGGATAATTCTGGCCTGCTGACAGTTTTTGTGTCCATGGGTTAAAGAAAGTTAATAAGAGAGTTTACTGTGTGTACCACTTGAACACTAAAAACGTTCCTCAAGAGGTTAAAAGTTCAAAGTTGAGTCAAAGTCTGCACTGCCTCCACTCTTCCCTTTTAATTATCTGAGGTCAGGAAGTTAATAATACCAGAAATCCCCAGTAGAGACCTCTTGCTCAGTGTATGAACTTTAAACTTGTTCAGCTTTTTTCAAAGGGTAAAAAGTTCAGTGAAAACACAGTGGATTTTCCCTCTGGTCTCTCCCAATTCAACCTCAAGGGTTAAAAGTTTAACTGTAAAAGAGGAACCTTTGTTCTCTGAGCTACATTTACAGAGTTCACTTATTAAAAGGTAAAGATTTCAAACAGCAGACAAAGTCCAAAGTGATTCTTTTCCATAATGATGAAAATATCGCAATAAAAGCAAGTCCTTTGATCTGTTATCACTTCCCTCAGAAGTGACTGTCAAAACTTATTTTTCTCTTTATTTTGAACTTTGGACCAGTAATGGAGCCACATGGGTCCCTAAGGCCACGTATATCTGTTAAACAGCAACATGCTGCATTTGTGAATTTGTTCTACATTTTTCAGCCAGGCAGTATCTTTTCCCTACTGAAACATTTGCAGCAGATGTTTCTCCACAAGGACTTTTTGCACGGTTTATTTCACACCAGTTCAGGTTCACAGTTCTGACAACGGTGAATGTGTCAAGTATAGGTGCTCTCACTATCTTCACTCTCTAAAGACAAAGATCCCCCTGCTGACCCTTTGGAAACTATGCTGCTAGAAAATCTAAAAACCATCTGATCTAAAATACATCTGATTTTTTATAATGCAGTTGAGATTTGAGCTATGGGAGTTCCCTGGGGGGGTATCCAATAGGTGCAAAGCATCTGACATTAATTGGTGTGGGTCAAAGGTTTCCAAAAAGAGGAAAAGCCAACAAAAATGTTACTTTTGTTTTTAGTACTTGTCCCGTATCTAATGGCCAGGATAAGTATTTATGCAACTAAAATAGGAAATGCCCTTGGCTGGGAAGATAATAGATTGCTATGCATTAATTTGAAAATCACAAAAAACAACAAATTCTAATTTGGGCCTTCCTTAGGGAATCTCTTATGATGTGAGGTTTGGATTGCAATGGTGTGAGAGGCCTTTTTATTAAAGATCAGCTTATTAAAGTGCAAATATTCCCAGAACAGCTCATTTCCCAGAACTGCTTCATTTATGAAGAAGTTGAAGCTCAGCATTTCAGGCTTGCTGTATCCACAAGCAAAGAGCCCTCACTGTGTACTGAAAGTGTTGCTCTGACCAATACCTGTGACTCTGCTCTTTGATACAAACCTCAGCAAAATCAATATGAGCTCTCACTTTGGAAAGCTTTAGGTCTGCCCATCTCACTCTCAGAACAGAACTCAAGATCATTCTACTCCTCCTGACCCATGCTTGGGAGGACTACTCAGTTTTGAAAAATTAGGGTTTGAAATGCAGGTCCGCTCTAAACTTTTTTTAACTGGGATGTAACCCACACTTTGTATTTCCAGACCTTTCTCAGAAAACAATATTCACCACTGAGTCTATAAAATGCACTTTGCAATGAGCCTGCTGATTTCTAAATTACTCTTTCAGTTTTTAATTTTCCTACAAACTTTGCAAGACCTGATAATTCCATCAAGCATTAATACAAGCATCTCTTCTTTATCATTTTGGTCTCTTGTTTACACTGTCAGATGAAGAGCAGAGCAAAGATAAGCTTTTCTTGATGATTCTGAGAAACATTTTCTCTCCCCTTTGCGTGACCAAATCTTGAGCTCTTTCAAGTTCAGTTCAGCAGGAAATATTTGCTATTCTGGCAGAGCTACTTTACCAGGTCCAACGGTTCCAAAGTTCAGCTAGAGATGCTGACCTTAGGCGAGGATCTAGTTGGGCCAGCCCTGCTGTGTTTTCACCAGGCTCTCTGAAGAGGGTGCTTGGCATTAACTCTGCATGACCCTCTCAGCAAGCTCCATTCAGACCACAAACTCACAAATTAACAACAGATTCTCTAGGTTACAGGCCATCGAGATAGAGGAAAGGATGACTGAATCTGATTATGGAGCCACTTATGAGACTCGCAATAGGTAGCATTGCATAATTTTTTATTGGAAGAGGTCCCTTTTGGACATAATTGCCATTTTACTCAACTAATTATAATTAGGCTTAATACAAAAAGAAAGCACAGACTGTTCAATACAGCTGACACTGACAATATTTGTGCAAAGCATGACTGTTTCACAAATATAATCTGAGTTCAAGTGATTCCAGGACTAAATTGAATACCTGGCAATCAGACCTCCATAAATTATCATTTTAAATGGAGTGTACACTTTCAGACTCAGTGAGATGTGAACTATTCTAGTTCACTTTTGCTACTCTATCAGTCTCCACATATGCCCTTTTGTCTTAACTGTAGCTAATCCATGTTTCTGTGGACCAACTTAAAGAGGGTTTTGCTGTGCCTTAATCTTCAGGCTAAAACATTGGGGTTTTTTGCAGCAAAAGAAACTTCCCATACAAAACTGCTAACACGTACTGTACTCTTTTGCCACTGGGTTGTTAGGGGTTTTTTTGATAGTCCATTTGTAGCCACAGAGTCCAAAATCAGTACTTCAAAGCATTTCTTTACTCATTCCTGCCATCATGTCACCCATTTCACAGGCATGCATCTACACAAAAGTATTTCTGAATTCAAAATTCACCCACTGACCGCCAGGGTAGGAGAAGTGCTTTCTAGAACAAGAGCTCCGACCCGAGAGCACCATCAAATTGCATTGGGAAGGTTAGAGGATTACACTTCCCACCTGCCCTCCTGGCTGGAAATACTGCCAAGTGTTTCCACCCTCCTGCTGTCTCATTCTCCTGCTCTGTGTAGTAATGTACTATGCAGAAGTTTAAGTTAAAACAAATCAGCCACAATCTGAGGTAGTTTATATGCAATCACAGGTTCAGATCTGTTGCCTTTGCATCCAGGGTGGTGACCTCCCCAGAGAGGAACAGGGAAAGGCGCTAACTTTTGAAATTTCTCCAAAATGAGTCACTGGCACTGGTGAGAAGAGCCCTGAATGACACACAGTACTGGAGGGTGGGGCAAGGGGCAGGTACTGGATGTTTTCATTATCTCTACACTTTGGCATGCCTCTACTATGGTTTGTTTCATTTGCTTTTCCTCCTTTTCATTCTGTGCCAAGTCATTCTGCACCACTTGTGCCCTTTTACTGTAAGCCCAATTGACAAAGCTCTGTCCCTTGCCCTCAGGAGCATGCTGCCATGATAGATACCAGGAAAAATCAAAGTAATTTGAATGTCTTTCCTATGGAGAAAGCCTTTCTGGATTTGCTGCTCCTCATGACATATTCAGTATGAGAAGAGAAGGAGAGAACACAGATTCAATCACCATATGCTACAAGAAAGCCACCCACAGATAGCACATAATCTGATGCTATAGCCCCTAAGTTTAGACCTAATGGGTCCTTTCGAACAAAATGGATCTTGCCTCATAATGTAGCTCCTGCTCATCTAAAATGGAAAGAGCCAAGAAAAATAGCTGGATGCCAGCTGCCCACAGAACATTTCACACGGAACTTGTTAAAAAACTCAGTCACGGTTAAGAGCAAACTATCTACAGACAGCTTTAACAAGCACTTTGGGCTCTTACTTTTCTTTTATTGTAGCATTTTCATGTCTATTATTTTACTGGGATGGACCCACTTAATAAAAAGATAATGTGTCTTGTAAGGAGATGATCAGATAATCTCTCTGATAGCTGCAGACAAAGGTGATGCGAAAAGGGGAAGAGCCTCCCCTTCTGCCCCCAAATCCTTCTGCAGGTGATTCATTTGCAACCTCTGTGGCCACAAACAACAAATCTTATGTGAATGGCAGGATTAATTTTAATTAGATTATTTACTAATTTAAAGGAGAGAAAATCCCTTCTCCCCTTATGAGTACAGGAATCTCCTGAGCTCAGACTCTGCTGTGCTGACCACCATTAGGCTCACAGTTACATGCCAAAATTATGTCCTATGACATCAAGAGAAATGAAAGGTCATAAAACTCACAGTTTTCAAATAATCCCTCAAGACCGAGGTCCCTAAAGTACTAAGCCTTTTGTCCTTTCAGGAACAGCAATAAACGGAAATTCTTCAGTGTGTGAAAAAAGTCTGGAGCAAGCTTTGCAAATGAAAACACATGGCACAACTCTCATCCCCCGTGCCGGGAGCACACATGGAGGGAACAACTTGGTCCAGCTTGGAATGTGCTGGCCATTGAAACACAGTTTCTTCTAAAGACACATCTGACCTAGAAGAGAAGAAACACGCACAGAACCAGGGAAGGATGAGGACAGAACAATATTAAAAAAAAGGCTACAGACTCTCATCAGAACCAACTGTGGGATGAGTGGTCCTGAAACAATGGGGTCTTTCAAACACCCCCACAAATCAACTTAAACATACTTCTTTTGAAACCAGTTTGTTTGTTAGCCCTCTCTTTCCTTCTACAAAGAACACTGAAGGTCATTATAGCAAAGAGCTCCAGGCAGATTTCTCAAAGTTCACAGCACCTCATGAAGACAATTCACTTTGATAAATAATGGGTAATAACTAATATGAATTCTGAAAAGATTTGGCCAGTGCCAAGTGGAAAAAAAAAATCTGCTTTGAACTATCCAAAAATATGAGTAAGCGACGTAGAAATAATTAATCATATACAACTCATTATAATTAAAAGTGTACTCTTAAATAGCTTCTTGATTGAGAACAAATGCCTCATTAATCTGGGACATACTGACTTAGGAACATAAGAAATGTCAAGCAGAGAATGATGACCAAAATGACACGGGACTCCACATGCTGCATGTGCCCCATCTCAGAGGCTCACAGAGAACACCCAGTGCTAAGGTCAGTGACTGCGGTGGCTTGGAAAAAACTCCACTGACATCTGATTTTTTTAAAGTCAAATTATTTCACTGTAAACCACTAAACATTATAGGAATTCAAAGTGGCTGTCATATCATCCCATCTGCCATTGTTTGCAGTCATACCTTCTACTCCATATTTCTCTGGGAACATTTCTATTGCTATTGGTTTTACTTAACAAAAGTGTATTGTTGCAGCTGCATCTCACTCCATGTCCACATACCACTATTGAGACAAAGGTGAGTTTGCTCTGTCCATGACACAGGTAAATTAGGAGGGCACAAACCTCAGCAGCATAAGCCCAACCCTGATCCAACACATCTTCCCTCACAACAAGATTTGCTGTCCTGGGCTTGGTACCTTGTTACTTGGCTATCCCAACACTAAGCAAGCTCTTTGAAAGCTCCTTTCTGGACTGAAACTTGCTTTTAAAAGGCTTCTTCACCCTTCAATTTTATAAAACTTCATTGCTGATTTTCAAAGACTATAGTGTAAAAAAAATCTCTCATTGTTACAGCAGTGTAACTTCGAGAAGAAATTTCATTACATTAATATTTTGCAGTAGAATCTCTGGTGCAAATAATATACATTATTCTTTTTCCTTAGAGATTTAATTGTGTTGGTAGATTTCACCCAGGGAGTCAGAACTGGCTCAAGTGGCAAAGCCAAACCTTTTAGGTCTTTACATATCAGCAGGCAGCAGAGCTGAGCCAGACCGCTTTCAGCTGCAAATTTTCTGAGACAATTAGGGTTCAACATCAGTTTGAAATGAAGAAGGATTTTATAGAGCAGCTTTGGAACTTTAAAAACTCAGTTAACACCTCTTTTTTTCCTGTAGTCTACATAAGGATGGCAGGGGAAAAGTGGATGACTGGGTCAGTGTCCAGTCAGGACACAACAGGGCTCAGCTCGTACAATCTTTCCTTTCAGCAGCAGATCACATACACCATGCCCACGTGGTTCAGAGCAAACAAAACAGCATGGCAATAAATAGAGGCTGGGGTCACTGTGACCTGAGGATCAGCAGTGGCAGGATGTTCACTCTGTGACCTGGGAGGAGATAGCACATGGTGAGCCAAGCCCTTGAGTCTGAGCCAGCCTCCCCAGGCTCCGCTCGCACTGGGTGCCACTGCAGAGGACAGGACTGCAGATGCAGGGCAGGGCAGGAAAGGTGACCGAAATTCTGTGACCTGTTCCATATCTCTTTGCCTGTAACAATCCGCCCAGTGTGCTGGATCAAACTCTCTTGTATCCTTGCACTTCTCTATTTGCAAATAATAAACCTCCAAACGTTGTCTTTCCTCTTATAGCACTGATACCCAGTGGATATGTCTGGTTTGTGGTAGCTTCACTAGTTCATTGCCATCACTCATCAACTGACCAATCATCTGCCACATGACTCCATCAAATTCTAATAATGTTTGTCAATAATTTAAATACGGGATCATATTTTCAAGACACACTTCATTTTCACACAAACAAACTTTCCTAGGTTATAGTTTAAAACAAATCCTCAGATAATCTCTTACCCCAAGTAAATTTAATCCTTTAAATAAACTGCAGCAAATTAGAGGCAAAGGTGAGAAGGCTACTGAGGTAAAAGAAAGTCTATGGGGGGACGATACCCAAAGGAACTTATAACAAAATCTTTCTCATTTACTACCCATACGTGCCATCTGCAAAGTTATTGATTTGAGGACTGGGCTGGGGGGTTTTTTTTCTGTTATTTGAGTTATAAGGAAACCACATTTGGCAGAATTTAGAAAAGCATTCCTTGTACGTAACGATGGTGCCAGTGGTCCTTGGGTGGATCCAAATCTGGTTCTCCTGAATCCAGTGTACAGCCCCCACCTCTGTCCATGCAGACTGCCTCTTGAACAGCACAATATGTCCCCCTCACCAGCATGGATCAGGCTGCAGCATTTTTAAGAGAACAGTCTGGGCTTTTCAGTTTTAGTCATATCCTTCTATTGTTTCTAATATGAATTTTAAGGGGTGACAAAGTTTTTTTTCATACTAAAAACATATCTTTTTATACTGAACTGTCGCCTTTTTGCTAGCACAGTCTCAGAGTTGGTCTAAACTTTATTAACAAGTTTGGTGTTCATCATGGTAACATTAATAATGAAGGACTCATTTGGTATTAATCTAGATGCCATATACATATTTTGCAGAAATTCTATTGCAATCCAGCAGTAAAGTTTACTGTTCCTGCCAATCCTGATTGAATAATTCAGCACTACAGCACAAAAATAATTCTGAGAATTTTGGAAGTCTTTGGTACATTCTGCATACTTGGTAAGAGGTTTAATGACTATTGTTATTGCTTTTATTAATTTGCTTAAAATGTATTTCAGCTGTCTCATAAACATTAAACTGCCTCCCATGACTTGCATCACAGTAACATAATCACGATTATCTAATGCCTCAGCTGCTGTTAACAGCAGTTTAAGCCAATCCAGCTAGCTTTATACCCAGGCAGTTTAGGAGAATTTATACCCCTTCTGAGGTAGCTCTGCTCTCAGATTCAGCTTGGCTGCAGTGGGCAGCAGCATCTTAAACATGCATGGTGGTGTTTGCAGCCTCTGGCTAAGCACAGCCTCAGGCTCATTTTAAATCTAAAATCTTTAAAATCTAGTTAAAAAACAGAGACTTCAAGTAATATTACAGATGTCTTTCAGCAAATCAAGGTCTTAATAACTGACTGACCTAAAATGATATTGATAATTTCTTACCTTTTCTCTTGTTCATCTCAAATCTCCTTAATAACATTTCTCAATAAATCCAGGAATAAAATGTATTTTTAAATCTTATGGTGTAGGGTTACTGTGCCTCTTGCTACCTTTCATATGAATTTCTAACAGGGTTAAAGGGGAGGATATCAATTTGCTAATTGGATTTCTTTCATAATAGCATTGTCTCAATAGCAAAGCCTACATGGCACATTTTGACAGCATGGCAGTGAAGTAAGGGAAAACATGGCCATGGAGCAGGAGTCAGGAAAAATAGATCTCAGTTAGAGATTTCTTATGGTTATGATTCATTCAACCATGCAGCCCTTTCCCATGCCACATATTTTGCCATCTAAAATGAAGAAGAAATTATGTTGGACTTGTGGAGTTTCCATACAGCTGTCAGAGTGGATGATCAAGCTTCTGCACCTAACAGTCCATAAAATTCAAGTGCAAGCTCATGTGGAACCCTGAAAGAAGCATGGTCGGTGTTCTACTAATGCTTCAAAGGAGTCAGCCAGGCTTAACCAAGTCATGGTATTTCACATATAGTCCCACTCAGGGTAATAAAACCCAGCACTGCATAGAGATCACAGTCCAGCTTCTGCCTTATGGCATTACAACTTAACACTGGTCCTGAATTGTACCATGTTCTAGTCCAGAGACACCAACAAACAGAGCAGACCTCACTTTTTGACCTTTTGCTACCTGATGCCCTTACAATTAACTCATCACAGCTCAAACTTGGAGCAAAATGCAGCTAAAAGGTTTTACAGCGCAGAAAATCCATCCAAACAAAAGTACCTAGTATTCTCTCCAGGTCGGTGAATAAATGTCACTGAATTTTCAGCTGTTAGTAGCTATGAAATGGGGCAGGAATAATTATCTCTTGGCTAGCCATACTCTTGGTACCAACATAATGAAATCACAAGAAGAAAGAATTCTATGCCCTAGCCTTCCCTTACATTACTACTTGAGATGAATTATTTCTACTACCTCTAAAAGCACTTTTTAAATACAGAATCTTGTACACCCAGGTTAAAAAAATAAAAGACTAAAAACCCTGCAATAGAAAGAAAACTCATTGATTTCAAGTGTGAAAACACACACTATGTTGGATCACTGAAAGTGTTTCTATAACAGACTCAGAAAGCATAACCAGACTATGAGGAAGACTGATAGCTGACTTCAATATTCACTAGAAAATATTTAGCTGCACAGTTAAATTTGACTGGACAACAAATTTTTAGATAGCCAAATAAAAAGAAAATTAATTCATCCCTAAGACTCTTCTCTGTTATTCCAGATTGGATCCACCTGAGCCTGCCAAGAAAAGCATGCTCAGAAAGAAATCTACTCTCTCCTCTTCAGTTCATCAGTGGTGGAAAGTCCCCACCAGAAAGACAGTTATGTCAGTAAATCATACTGTCTTGTAAAAAAAATGAAAAAAACATATTTTAACAGGGTAAAGGCTAGTGAATGATTCAGTGAAATAACAATGAGAATTTTAGGAAGTCTTGCATGAAAACATACATTAAAAAGAACAGTGTTTTCACAGTAGTAATGTATAATTATTCCTTCACATTTACCTTGCCTCAAATAGACTTACTAAAGAAGGCAAGAACTAATACTCTCATTTTACAGCTAGCATAACACAGAGCAAATTATCCCTCTCAAAACTGTGTAGGAGAGCACATAGTGAATTCAGGTATCCTGCATAACTTTGCTGTTATTATATAACTCTATTTTAGTAAAAAAATAAGTCAAACCAACCAACCAATCAAAACAAAACACAACAAAACAAAAAGAACACCACCAAAGCAAAAAACAAAGAGACAAAAAACCATATGAGTTTATTTTCAGAAGACCAAAATAGTGTTTTATGGATCTCTGACTGCATGATGAATCAAAGCCTTAGTACACAATGCTGCACCCTAAAGTATCTGCTTGCCAGGCTTCAGAGCCCAAGGAAAAGTAACAGTTTAAAAATTGTAGAAGAGGAAAAGAAGCATTTTATGCAATTTCCAAAGGTGTTTCAGTACTAAAATAATTTATAAAACAGCACTTATCTACCCCAGTACTTGCACACAAACTTAGAGTTTATGCAACACAGCTATTCAGGGACCCCATCTTCAGCGGGGAATCCTAAGGTATTCACATATATTAACCTGCTTGCTGTATTTCCAGAAACATTGTGCAAAGATTTATACTTCCCATATTTACTGAAAACGCTGTGAGTTTCCCAGCTAGACAAACATGAACACATAGATGCACACGCACAACTTTGCAGAGGTAAACATGAAGGTGAGTAACCAGCTGCATTTTAGGACTGAACGACTGCAAAATGCAACTTTTTTTTGCTCAATTTCTTGCCATTTTGGGGGGCTCTAAGCACCGCACCAAGGCACAGCCTTATTTTGAAGGCTGTATCTTAGCTGAGGGATGTGGTAACGTGCCATCTGTGGAAGCTGAGGGCACATCAGGAGTCATGTGCCTCCCAGCAACCTGGAGACGTGTGGGAAGTCCAGTGTAGAGTCAGATCATCCTAAAAAACAGGCCAAGGGGTCATAGGCCTGAGGCGGGGATTTGGGACATGTCACTACTCACAAGGAAGGGTCTGAATTACAGCCAGCAAGAAAACGCTAAGGCTGAACTATATTTTAAGCATGTAATCTCCCATCATGTGGTATTATTCAGGAAGCTGCTTGAGCTTGAGGGTGGCAGGGCTTATTCTCTTAGTGAGAGCTGGTGCATTAGCAGGAGATTATTGCGGGGCATGGAACAGAAAAGGAAAAGGATTGCAGTGCCTGTGATGTAGGAGGGAAAGGAGGTTACGCAGCATGAGCCGGAGAAGGGGAAAGATCCATAGGCACAATGGGAGGGGGCATAGGACTGATAATGAAAGGGTTGACAGCCTCTCCGGCAACAAAAATCAGTTGTCTAAAGTTGAAACCTGAAACCCAAAGCAAAGAGTCACTGAACATCCATTTTGAAGGAGAAAAAGATTTAAAAAATGTGTTAACTGTGAAATATACGTAAGATTAGCAGCTATGCGATTAAGCTAAGCGTTGCTGTACTGTTTGCTGTACAGGAATTATTCATCCAGATATGCAAAACCTGCTTACTTGATAGATGGCTGAAGTCCTCAAAAGCAAGCTGGATAAGCTGACTCTGTTGCTTTCACTGGGGCTGAACCCGTGCCAGCCTTTTTCAGAATCAATACCTAGAGATGCTTCCAAGGCATCACAATAAAGCATTGGCATTGTTACAAATGAGAAAGCACCCTCTCCAGATCTGCATGTGCCTGCTGCCTTTTGGACAGGTTTGAGCTTCTAAATCTTTCATCCCTCTTGCAGCAACACAAAAGAACTACTGAGCACCTAAGGCGAGCAGTGGGGATAGGGAAGGTATTTAATAAGGTTCACTGCAGTTTCAACATCCAATTTAAACTTTCCCAAAACAGATAAAAAGTAATAAGGCTGCAAATCCCTCTAGTTAAGACTATCACATCTCTGTATGCATATAAGAGTAAGCAGCTGCTAATTCAAGTCACTGATTTACATTTACCAGACAGATGAAAGGCTAGATTTTTTTTTTCCTAAAAAAATCAATACATGGATTAGTAAGGGTTTGGGGCACATAGTCTCTTGTCATGGTCATTCCAAGTGCTCTTTTGTCATCTTGTCAGGTGGAAATCAAGTGAAAAATGGTTATTATTCTTCTTTATTGGAAAAGGCAGCAACAGAAGCAGTATGCCTGTTCCTTCTCTAGGGATTTTTTACACATATTTTCTATCTTGCATTTTCAGTATTTCACTTTTGCACTGATCTTCCCTTGTAATTCTTCTACATTCTCTGCTTTATATTCTCCTGGGCTCAGTAAGTGTTATGACACCTGCTCTCTCCTTTTTAAGGACCTGGAGAGTTTTTAGCACTCTAAGTGGGTCCCAAAACTTCACTGCTTTCTGACCACACTAGGCCTAAAAACCCAGATCCCATAAGCTATGCGTAAATCTATTATCAAAAGCCGTTTGAAAAAAAGAGTTTAAAAAAACCTTTGCCAAAACTGAGGCTGCTCTCCATAGTTCCACCATACACCTTAGCTGTTGTTGTCCTAGATATTAAATATGACCATAATGCCCCTTATTGGCTTTCTTGCGTGCCATGTCTAACCAGTCAACTCAGGTGTTATTTTGGAGGGTGGAAAGATAAAGGCAGAAGGGCAGGAGAGCAGGACAGCAGAAGCATAAATAGGAGAAAGCAGGGAGGAGATCCCTAACAGAGGGAACTTGAGCCACTATAATTACCAGAGCCCCAATTTAACTGTGCTACACTGATTTTTTGCAAAATGAGCTTCTTATCTGTTAAAGATGAAGCTGAGAGCTTCAGTTTGATGGCCTAGTTCATTTCTAAGGCTATCTCCAGAGATGCAGCCTTCCTGGTGACTTTAACAGCACCATTCCATCAGTTTCTTTAAATCTTGGATATTTTACTTCATATTACCTCCATTATCAAGTTGCTTTGTTCAGCAGCTTTGAAATATTATATAACACCAATCTCCCTTGTCCCCTTGAATACAAAATATTACTATTAATCCTTTTGTAACTGTGAATCTAGGTTACATAATTTCTTCTATAGACTTTTTCTAAAGTTAACAGAAAATGCAGAAGAGGTCTTTTCCTGATTTAAATTTTAGAACTTGTTCCAAATGAAAAACTACTTTATTGGCCTTTAGGCAGAGTATGAACTGAGGCAGACATATTTAAGCAAAACATAGGATGCACATAAACAGATAAGGCGCTAATAAAGTCTTCTAGGCTTTTCAAATGAAGATTGAAATCATTGCAGAACTTAGTTACTGAGTAACTTCTTCCTAATGAGAAGCTTGGTGGTTTTAGACATGGTATGTTACAGATTTTAACTTCAGTGTTTATCACTTCTTAGGAATTACTCAGAAGTTACTCAGGTAAAAAAAATAAACAGTCAGTCTAGGTGTCTCTGACACGTGGAATACATGCTAAATTTTTGTTACATACTGGGAGAAAATTAACAACCAGTCTCTCTACATTCACATTCAGAAGCATCCTAAGCTAAGTAATTTAACCAGTGATGATAAAATAAATCATATTCTTTTTAAGGCTATGCACCTAAAAGCTGCTGAATGAAAAGTGACTTTTACTCAGTGGGCAAAGCTGTTAGATGAATTTCAAGTCCTGCAGATTTATATTAAAAAAAAAAAAAAAAAAAAAAAAAAAAAAAAATTTTTTTTTTTTTTTTATATTTAA
>VXBU01004542.1:213855-253964 GCA_013400315.1 Bombycilla garrulus | reverse complement strand
AAAAAAAAAAAAGAAGAAATATTATCTTTCTCTGTGCATTGAATTTAAGTCAGATTCCCATTTCCCATTCAGGTCTGAATAAACTCAGTAGGCATTCTCCATTTATCTTCAGCGAGCTACAGATCAAGCTCAGGAATCATGTTACAGCCTGAGAGGAGATGCTATTGTATTGCCATTGTCTCTGCTGCTGTAACAGGCCTGCAGCTGAATGAGCTTCATTTCTGACATTTCATAGGCAGAGAGATAGACCAATTGTAATACTTCTAATTTAATAACTGAGAAAACTTAAAATCAGAAAAGTCCATTCTAGGAATGAAAAACAAAAAGAAAAAGCTATATTTATCTTATTTTATTGTATGGGACCTGTTGTGGGAAAACAACCCCAAACTTCCAAAATGTAACAATAAAAGGGCTGTAAACAGTAAGTCTATTTGGAGCAGACTCCCCCAGCACTGTGCCCAGAATTTTTAGTATCTCCAAGAATGGGGATTCCACAATTTCAGTGGGCAACCTGTGCCACTGTTATGTCACCCTCAAGTTAAAAAACTTCTACTCTGTTGAAGGGGAACCTCCTGTGCTTCACTCCCCTTGGCCTGCTACTGGGCAGCACTGAAAAGGACTCGATGCTGTTGTCTTTGTACCTTGCTCCAAATATTTAAATACAAGAGCCCCCTGAACCTTCTCTTCAGCTGGGCTGCATAGTCACAGCCCTCTCAGCATCTGGAGCCTCTCTGTTGTGAGGAAAGGCTGAGAGAGTCCAGCTTGTTCAGCCTGATAAAGACAAGGTTTTGGGGAGACCTTAAAACACCTTCCAGCACCTGAAGGGAGCCCACAGGAGAGATGGAGAGAGGCTTTTTACAAAACTTGTGATGGCAGGACAGGGGCAATGGCTTCTAACTGAAGGAGGATGGATTTAGATTTGATACGATNGCAATGGCTTCTAACTGAAGGAGGATGGATTTAGATCTGATACGATGAAGAAGTGCTTCCATGTGAGGGCGGTGAGACACTGGAACAGATTTCCCAGAGAAGTTGTGGATGCCTCATCCCTGGGAGTGTTCAAGGCCAGGCTGGATGGAGCTCTGAGCAACCTGGGATAGTGAATGGTGTCCCTGCCCACGGCAGAGGCTTGGAACCAGGAGATCTTTAAAGTCCTTTCCAACCTAAATAATTTTATGATTCATCAGAAGAACAAGAAACAATCAAAGTGTTCACTCATGACTGTGCAGATTAGCCACTATGGCTCCACTGCCTCCTCAAATTAATCTGCTATTTGACACAGGTAACACTGGGAAAAAGGAACACCCCTCTAGAAAAGCTTCATAATTTAATTTCTCTCCTGCTGAATAGCCTTAAAAACCATGGGACAGCATGAGAAAATATCTGTAACAGCTAAAGTACATATTCTGCTGAAAAGGAAAAACCTGAAGCTGTGGGTTTAGGAGCAGGTTCGAGTGTGTTCACACTGCACAGCAAACAGGAAGAGGTATTTGCCCCTCTCACCTGTACAGCACGGCTCCCTGTCCCTCTGCCTGGGGAGCACGAGGACACTTCTGGCCTTTTCATGCTGACTTTATTAAAACCCTCCATTTTCTAAGCTTTCACCTGTAATCTTGATAAATGAGATCTTACTGGGTATGTTCAATGAGTTCACTAAGATATATGGCTAATCAGAGCAAGAGTAACCTGTAAACACTAAAAATGTCATTTTTAAGGAAAAAAAAGAGAGGAAATGCATTTTCCCCTAGTATGTATACACTCATCTATTTTATGTTGCTGCTGTGGTCCTGCTTCTTACAGTTTTTTAAGTAAGGGCAAACATTTATTTTCCCCAAACACTCCCTTTTTTTCCTTTTTATTTTTTTCTTTTTTTTTTGTCTAAAGAATTGGGAAGAACAATAGCAAATGCCAATGCTTGTGGAGATCTAGAAAAAGTATATTTGTGATTAAATTATTTACCAGGAAGGTGTGACTGGAAGTATCTAGGCTGAGACAGACATTCCTCTGCTTAAAATTCAGCATGAAACATATGGAAAGTGATATACCAAGATGAGTTTTGAAATTCTTATACAGAATAATGTGGGAGCCAACCAGCTGCTGTTTAATTTAGATTGTGCAGTGAATAACCAGTGTTACCTGGCTACAACAGGGAAATAAAAGGTTAATAAAATTCACTACAGACAAGTATTACAAGAAGGAAACTTTCCTGCATTCCTCTGTCAATGTAAATATTGGTTATTTCAGCCCCTTTGCTTAATTGGAGATTTCACTACTAGATACATCAAAATATGTAGGTTTGAACCAGTTCTAGAAATGAAATGTTAACACAATGTGAACTGAAATAAAGAGTAACCTGGTTCAGTAACAGTTACAGGAACTTTCCCACAATGACAATGCATTTCAGGAGACTGCCTGGATACATAAAAGTAATTCAAATTTAGATATTTTTTCGAGTTATGTGAAGAATTAAGAGATTTTAAAGAAATGTGTGAACATATGTTAGAACTCCTCACTCTGAACTGAATCACTGGACTGCAGTTAAAAGCCTGGACCCTGAAAAACAGGTATCAAACATAGCATGCAATGTTTTTTACATCTATTTTTTGGGAAAAGTAGTGTTTTTCAGAATACACACAGAAAGTAATTTTTTGGCATGCACAACCATCAGACATCGTATCTCTTTGCTTATGGAGGCATTTTCATACCAAGCTTTCATATCTGCTGTGGTTTGATTGCATTCAATACAGAACTTCCTACCGAATTCTAAGGGCTCTGCAGAACAATATCAGTGACCTAATGTTTTCTACCTCATCTGTTTAAGTTTCTTGGAAGCTAAAAATAGATTTTTCAGTAGAACATCTTTCCTCCTTTAGTTCAATTATATCATTCTAAGCCAATAATACTTTACATTGAAAAATATGTACAGCTGTGATACTTCCAGAAGCTGTGACATTCTGTTAATATACACCTCCAATTTTATTAAAGACTTTACTAAAACTTATCCTGACTTCTCAATGTTAGATGCTAAGCTGTGGTTACAAGGCTGAGTTCTCAGTTTTATCCTATAAAATGTGTTTCTGTAAATAGAATATGACTGGTTATTTTCCAGTTGTTCTGTAACTTAAAACACAGCACTACTAATTTCTGCAAAACAGCAAACTCAACAAATTTGAGTTCTGTTTGTTTCTGCCACTAAGGAGCCTACGTGGCCCACAGCAGGATAACAGAGAAAAAAAGTCTGGTGATCTCTGGTTTAGATATCTTTTGAATGACAACAAAGATCACGGTCTTACACTTGCAAACTACTGATAATCTGAACTAAAGCAGACCAGCATTAGACAGCATTTGACCAGTGAGTTCATATGACACATGCCATGATGCTCCCTACATAAACTGAGCTGATATGCTCTGAGGATACAATTACACTTCTGATCCTAAAATACATAACCTTGGAGAGAGTTCCTAGGAAGGAAAACAAGAAAAATGAGTAATCAACATTTCCAGTGGGAAAACAATCTCACTTTAGTTTGCAGTCTTCACCAAATATTCCCACAACCAACTTTAGCCTGCTTTGGAGATTCACAAACAAATATAAGGAGTACTCTTTAAAGAACCCAAACAAATAAATAAACCATAACCAAACCAAAACCAAACAAAACAGATCACATATTTATTTTACCACCTAAATGGCAAGCACTAGTACTATATTACTTGGAAAAACCAGAATGTATTTATGAATCTGTGAAGCACAAGTTTCTGAGATCTCAGGACTTGGATTTTACTTTTAACTGCTTATGACTCAATCTCAAGTTTGTATTCAGACATGTGGAACTGGAAAACTCCTTTTTGTCTGGTCTCTAATATGTAAAATTGTACTTTGAACCAGCCACAAGAAAAGAGACCACATGAGTGGCTAAACAAGTGTTATTATAATATACCAAAATTACTGATCCACACAGAATTGTCATACAGGAAACAATTAATGGAAGATACCACTGAAGTCCCGTTTATGCTTCAGTAAGTATCACAGTTTAGAAAGTTTCCATCTTAGTTTCCAGCACATTTCCCTCTTAATATTTGCACAGCAATATTTTCTTTTCCATCCATGACCTCTCTCAGTATTTTTCTGCTTGTTCACTCTTTTCTACTGAGAAGTACATCTAAAATACTTAATCCAGATTTGACCCTTCTCAAACTTAAATCTCAGCTTCCAATTGGTGACAAATTTTAAAATGCTGATTTTTTTTTTCCTCTCGTACTAAGACCAAATAAATCACTCCTTTAGTGTGCCTGTTCAGAGCCAAGGTGCTTCTCAAAAACCTGAGGCAGTCTTTAGAAGGATTAAAAAACTATAATAGGATAACCCCTCAGAAATCAATAAACAAACATTTAATAATGTAATGCACACCACTCGACTTTTCTATATCAGGTGAAACATTTCTCAGTAATTGAATTTACCTCAGATCCTTTAGGAATGCTGATGATCCACACAGCTGCCTGAAATTAAAAATTGGAATATGATTCAAAGTAATTTTATTTCATACACAATAGAAATTTATCACTGAAAGACTTGTGTCAAGGGTCCTACAGCATCTTATCTAAAAGGATTGTGATGAATTTTCACTTGATTCAGCAGTTGCCCATGTTTTTATTACTAAAGCCTCCAAAACACCTGATGAAAGCACCACTGACACGATGAAATATCGCACAGTGTGAGTGGTGCTGCATACTAAAGGGAACTCAGACTGGGGAATGCCCCCAGTGCAGAACTCTGGGGCCCATTCTCTGCTGACCTACCACTGCTTTCTCTGCACTTCAGCATGGCACTGGAGACCCTACCCTGTAATTCCTGGCCTTACAGCTGAATTGGAGCAAGTAAAGTAAGTAAAAAACAAGTAAAATGTTGTATTTTGGTTTTCCATACTTCAAAGTTTGGGGTTTTTTTCCTATGGAGCTACTACTTGGAAATAGGAAAGCAAGGAATGACCTGGTAGGATTGTACTATTAGTTATTGTCCATTGAAATAAATCTATGCCTTTTTTTCCACAGAAAATGCAGTTTTACAAAAGCTGTTTTTTCCAAAACATAGGCTTTTCCTTGCTGCTGTACACAATGTATTTTCAGAAACTCTATTTTAGCAAAAAGGTATGTTATTGTAATTACCCTGCTACCTGAAAAGAGAAACACCAGAGGTATCAGCTGATGTGAACCAAAGGAGAGATCCTGATGCCAGCCTATTAGCCAAGACTTTTATCCCAGTGGCTGTGTTTCATGACTCTGTGCACCTTTGGCACACATAGAACGAGCTGTTTGACAGAGCCGCTCTGTGAAATTCCTAATGATTTTTGCTCAAGGCAAGAGGGAAAACAAAGAACCACCCTTTCAGCAGCCAGAAAAGGCAGGGGTGGACACTGCCCAGTGAGGATCAGCAGCAAACCTGTGCAGTGGATTCCTACAAAGACACAGCCTCAGGTTCAGCTGCTTCCCCAGGATGGATGTGACCACAGCACTTCAGCACAGGAGTTGAGCAAAACTAACAAGGAACAAAACCGAATCTGATGTTGTTAGAAATGAAGTCATGGCCTACTTTTACTTCCTGACCCCAGGCAAATGATTGACATTGGAGCAGACTGTGACCTGTTTAGACTGGTTTAGTGTGTCAACTGCCACCTGGTTTTATGTCATTGAACATGTAATGAGGCTCACTAAATAAGGCAGACCTAACCTAGAAAACTGCATCAGTCTTCACTTATATTTTTAGGGTGATTTCTTCTCAAATAAATTTAAATACCAACCTGAGTCATTCACTGTGAAAGTCCCTACAAGTTTTCCTGTGCTCAAGAGAGATTAAGGATTCTAGCCAGTTACTTGGTGTCACTTTATTCTGGCTTGGATGATTTTTCCTCCTTTTTTAGTTTTTTTTAAATGAACTCTCATACTATGTGTTGAAAACCTGCAGAGAAATGGCATGCCAGAACCAGAAGCTTCTATGTTTTCGGGAGAGAGGAAACACCAACACAAAAAGTGAGAAGTCATGTGCCAGCTCCAATAACTGGCCGATGCTGCTGCTCTTCCCCGGTAACAAATTAACATGAACTATTTTCATTACTAGCACTGGACCCAGGTGAAGAAGCAGGAATCCTGCTGCACATTTTCCAAAAGGTGACCAGTGCAGTTCCTTCTGATGGGATTGTCCCTTTGCATTTCTGGGTGTCCTGTTGAGAGAGCCATTATCACCCTGGAGTTACGCTACACTGCCCAGGGGAAGCTGAACACTTGCTGCCTTTTCTTCTCCACACTCCGACAGTGAATCAGCCTTGTCAAAGAGCAGGTTTGTGATAGCCCTGGCCGTGGGCAGACTCTGCCCTTGAAGGAAGTAGCTGGTGGGCAGGACTGAGCTGGGAGAAGTATTGTGGCCCCACACAAGCCCCAAGATGGGCCATAACTCCAAGGCCGAGACCAAGCTTCATGCTTGGCTTGCTCCCATAGAGATGTATTCCTGTATTCCTAGTAAGCTCACATGAGAAGTAGGGCATGTGTCAGCTGAAGCTTAACCCTTTTAAATTTTTTCCCCTGACTGAACACTTCTTATAAAAGGATGAGGATTTAGTCTCATTTTCAGTGTTATTGCAGCATTGGAAGGTCATGGATTAGGCTTCTGGATGTTCAGATGACTTCTGGATCTGCTGCAAAGCAATGGCTTTAGGCAGTGCCTATGTTTTGAAAAATATGCAGATACTTTCTGTGAGTTGCTCAAACTGCAGTACTGGGTCTAAACTCACTGACCTACTTTAACTTGTTTGTTGAGTGGCTAAGTTTCAGACTTATCTTCATTTTATCTGGATGTCAAATATTGCTCGGTTTTCAGAATTATTGTGCATGGCTCTGTCTTCGGTTGATCTCTTCTCTGGGTAGGTGGTTTCCTGCCCTAAATTTTCATTGCTGATTGTAGTCATTCCTAATGCACACAAAAAACGCTGTTCCAGGCTACAATATCAGCAGTGCGTGCTCTCATCCCCGAGAGGCCTTCAGACATCTGGGGCATTATGCAGTTAAGTACTTTCACATCTGAGCATATTGAAACGAGCACATGTAAAAAAAATAATACTTGCAAAGTGTTTGTTGCCTTAAAACTGAACAGCTGGCAGGCTATCAGAGCACCGAGTCCATTCGCAGGGATGGAAACCAAGTGTTTGAGGGAAGATCCGCCACCAGGAGTCACACATGATTGGGCTGTCAAATTGCAGGAGAGAGATGAACATCTTTGAAGGCTCCCCATTCACAGAGGCAGCTGCCCAAACCGTGTCAGTTCGTGTCATTTGTTGGAAAACATGGCCCCAGCTCTTGGTTCCTGGTGGGCAGATATTGCTATTCCCGTGTGGTGCTCCCATCCACTTCCCAGGAGCCGTCTGTCGGCATCTCTGCTCCGTGGAACACGCCAACTGTTATCACAACTTCTCCTTGTGAGGGATTTTTGTGCCTCTCTGCAGACACAGTTGTGCAGACTTCAGTTTCACTAGCATGAAAAAAGAACAGCCATTTCAGATGTTCAGAAAGTTCCGCTGTCTTTGCTGGGTGCGTTTCAGTCTCTGCCACGTGCTTGGTCTGTGGAGCGGCTGAGATTCCCCCCAGAGGGTGACACTGATGACCGGCTGTGCTCCAGCTCCAGCAGGTTCACATTTCCTTAGACTACCTTGACTCTGAGTGGCTCCTAGACGTGGCACAGTGTAGGTGCCACACCAGTCACGGTATTTTTACTTTGTCCTAGCAACACCTCAAGACACTGTGCTGGTGGTGATCCAGCTGGCTGCCAGATTTTATTGAGTCACTGGCGGAGGAGAGCTGCCATCAGCAGAAGTGCTCTCCTCACGCCCCATCTCCTCCTTTCTGAGCAATGCCCAAGTGCTCCTGAGAGTCCTGGCCCCCAGAGCCCTCTCCTGTGACATGGCACAGTTCTTCTGTTCTCCCAGGACAGGAGGAAGTGCCCACACTCAGCACCTGTTTGGTTTTAGTGTGTGCATCATACCTGACCGGGTCAGGGCTGTGGTGTGACCCAGCCAGAGCAGCACATTGGTACACTTGGTGCCAGGATAAGAGGGTGAAAATGGCTTTGACATGATCCAGGCAGGCCCAAAATAATCTCAGCTCTTGGCAGAGCTGACAGTTTGTATGAGGAGACTTCAGGCTAGTCAGAACTTGTCAGGAGACACAGTAGATTTGCTTTTTAAAACCGCATTTGAAACATTTGAAAAATTCCTCTTCTTCAACTTGGGGTTGTTCCCCCCATCCCACTCCATTTTTGTATTTACAAAGGTATGCCAGTGGATCGTGCACATCTTGCATGCAAATTCCATATACTGTCCAGATGTTTGGAATATATGTGGCTCTGGGATGCCAGCATCAAATGCCCTGCCTGGGCCCCTACCCTGTGCTCCTTCTGAACAAGGAGAATTACCTCATCTGAGTGCACAAGAGACATTATTTCACCTACTCCCATCACGGCACAAGGCCACTCATGGCCAGTCCTGTCCCACCATCTCCACAGCGAGCAGAGGTGGCTCAGGAGCAGCAGCAGCTCTGCCGTGAGGGAGGCAAGGCACAGTGACAGCCTGTCGTGGTGCCAGGGCCCAGCCACACACACCAACAGCCCTGGTTAGACTTCTTTTTAAACAAACAACTTCTCAAAAAAAAAAAAAAACTGGAAATTTAGTAACAGCAAGGACTCGTCCTGGCCCATAACCTGATGGTGAAAACAAATAATGTACAGCAACAGAGCCTGCTCCTCTGCTTCAAGCTACACCCATGTGATTGCAATAGCAGTTAATGAGTTTGCTTTAAATGCCCCTCCTGGTAAAATCCTCACTCCCTGCAATGTTGCTGTTGCACCATCCAACAAATGCAAGATGCTCCAGATGCAAACCCTTGCCAGACAGAAGTCCTCTTTTTTATTCTTTTTTTTTCCCCTTCTTTTTAAATAGGAGCATAAACAGAAGCTTCTTCAGCAAACCATAAAGTTTTTAAAATATCCATTTTATGAATACTTGCCCACTGCTCCTGACAGCACCTGGTTTCCCAAAAGGGCTACATGGGACATTGGACTGGTCAGCTACAAGATCTGGAGACAGACCCTGGTGCTGTGCCTTCCACTGGATCACTGTCTTCTGTCCTGGAACCAATTGTTTGTCTACAAAAACAGATGATGGTCTGATTAAAACAAAACATAGAAAGATATATTACCCCTCCTTTGAAAAGCCTGCATGCTCTCTACATTCCCCAGTGCAGGTGCTCCTAACTTGGCTTTAAATAAGATCTTCTCTCAAGTGGTAAATGATGCAGATTCATTGGGAACACACTGGATTTAAATGTGCAGATTCAAAAGCCCACAGTTGTTTTTTGCAAGAGACCTCTGTTTTCCCTGGAACAGAGACAGGCTCAGGCCCTGCCCCGGCAAAGTCACATGCAAGAACCAGGAGCTAATCACAAGAATGCCTGAGATCAAAATTTCATGGACTCCATACCAGCAGTGTGGGCACATGCTGGACTTCTTTAAAGTAGATAAAGGTCAGTCACAACAGAATTTATCAGATCATTTCTTGTTTACAGAGCCATAGTTTACTTTGACATAAAAATGTAAGCCCCAGAAGTCTTCACAAATGTAATGCTGTGCTCTCTTCTGTGTTTAAGCTGTGACAATAACAATTTGCACTAAAACCTGAGGAACAGTTCAGAGTGACATTGTGCCCATAAAAAAAACCAAACCAAAACAAAAGAAAACAAGAAAACAAAAAACAAAAGAAAAAAAAAATATAACCCAAACAAACAAACAAAAAAAACCAACAAAAAACTAAAAGGCAAAAACCAAAAAAAAAACCCCACAACAAATTACTAAAAAAACCAAAAAACCAAAAAAAAACCACTAAGAAAGCCTCCATGGGAATTATAAAAGATGGGGCTGGCACTGGAGATGAAATTCACAGGCACGGCTGAGTTTGAAGTTGTCATGGTACCACTGCTACTACGTGTGAATCACAGCACCATCAGACCACCCTCTGAAAAGCAGCAGTTTCGCCTGCATACAAAGCAAGCAAAACCCCAGAACAAACTGTTCTGTACCTCCCAGGAACTCAGTGTTCACTCTGATCTAGTTGTCTGGATCCAAAGTTTAAAAAGTGGAGAGATTTTGGAAAAATTAGTATTTTCTGTGAGCTAGGCTGGACTCCACCTTGCCATGACGTTATGGAGTTGCAATTGTACAACCCGTGGATTAAGTCAGAAGCACCAGAAACAAGTACCTTGTCGATGGCAATAATAAATTGAGCAGAATCCCTGTCAGTAATCAATGCTTTTATTGCTATTAGCCCTTTTGTGCTCTGCTACACATTGTAGCGTGGATAATTCATCACTATCTTGTTAAACTTATTTTGAAAATTTTTACTTGAATATGTGGGCTAAGGTTTGTTCCCTTTATTGCTATGCTCCTAATAATAGTGTGCAGCCAAGTGTAAAAGATCTTCTGTCTTCTCAATTAACAGACTATTAAGCTTTCCCCTAAGAGTAATAAACTCCTGAAAACTGGCAGGGGCTGCAATCCACAGATACATCTTTTTCCCCAAACTGCAGGTTTCTCTTTCCAGATCTGTGTGGAATGTTTGAAACCAGATTTTGCTGAGGAGACACTCAAAAGGTATATTCACACTGTCTAACATGGTAAATAGATGAAAAGGTGAAAAATACACCTGGCATACAAGTAAATATTTCAAAATATTTCTTTCATCAAATATTTGCTCGTGGTACACGAATAATCTTTAGAGACTCTTTCTCAACAACAGATATTTTTCGAGTAGGGCCACAGGGTCTCTGAGCATCCCTTGAAGAAACAGCTGGAAAAAGCAAATATGTTGTCAGGATGGCCGAATTCACTGACTTAGAAGCATCTGCACTGTTATGAAATAAATGTAGGAGGCTATAAATTCCAGAACCCTTACTCTGAACTGAGGAGTTGGGGAATGAAGAAACTGAAGAAAATGGCAAACTCTCCTTCCCTGCTCCCAGATGCATAGTCAGATATCTGGGAAACAGCACGTAGCTCACCTATATTTGTTAACTAAATGCACTGTTCCTCAGTCCAAGCCTCAATGTTCCCCACACAGAAGGTCAGCAAGGTCAGGCTGCAGAGGTGAGGTGTTACCACACTCATTAAGTTGCGCCACAGGAAGGCCAAAGATCACACCCAAAAACAACAGGGCTGCTCTGTTTTCACAGTGCAAAAGTTAAGGCTGGGCATTCACAGCCTAACAGGTCCGGGGTCAGAAGATGTTCTTGCATAATTTTTGGAAAGGAAAAATAATTCCTCCCTGAAATTTATGATCTTGGAAGAAAGACTGTCTTCCCCTTCTCTGCCTAGTTTGCTAAGAGAGCAGACAGGATCATCTGCTACCTGTAACTTGGCTCCTCTGTGAGCACACAGCCCCAGTGAGTGCACAGCAATAATATGGAAAAAGAGAAGGTGCAAGGAGCTTCTTTTACAACTTATAGACTGGGTAAGGTCTTGTACTTCACCAGACTCTGTTTAAAACCATGGCTGGCTTGAAACCTGCCCAAGAGCCATAATATACCAGCCACAGTTTGTTATTTTCTTGTCCCTTGCAACGAGAAACCAGGAAGATTCCCTAAAATTCACTACTGGGAAGTCCCATTGCATTCTTTTCCAGCTTGCTGTGATAAGATGGTATTGTCAGCACTAACCTTTAACCAAGCAAAGCCTAGCCTTGGGTTCTGTGTGGGGACCACCCCCACACCAGGATATACTTCTCTGTTAGTTAAAACCAACTATGTATAAACAAAGGGAGGCATCTGGGCACTTGGAGTCAGCTCCCTCCACATAGCTTTTCCTGCTTTTACCTCACTACTACTCATTTTTCAGATCCAGATGACACTTCTTTTTTTTTTTTTTTCTTTTTTTTTCTTTTTTTCTTTTTTCTTTTTTTCCCTCTTCTCTGGGCAATTTAATAAGCAACTTCTTTTTCACCCCACCTTTCATCTTCCCTTTTCTTCCTTCATACTTCATTTGGTTTGTAGATTTATTTTTTTACGGTATCATTGGAAAACCTCACAACAATAGGTCCCCTTTTGTTTTCTGATCACCTCCATGACACAGGCCATAGATAATCATTCTTGTTTTAAATTAAGAAGAAACACACTCCTGAAATAGGGAAAATCAATGCTCAGGTAGGGAATTAATTACATAAAGCTTTCCCCTTGTCTACTCTTGTTTTATTTAAAATTTTTCTACATTTCCTATGGTATTGGATGCCCTGGATTGACTCAGCTCTCAAAAACCATCTCAGCACCATCTGTAACCAGTATTCCTTGACTAGCTCCAATCAAGCTGAGTTGTCATTTTGTAGATCCATATATCCAAATTATTTCCCATTTCCTTCTTATCTTCCCCTCACCTTGATCTTCAAAAGTTCCTTGAACGCCCACCATAAACCTTTCCTTCAAGACTACTCTGCCTCACTTTTCTCCTCCTTGCCCCAGCCTCCTCTTCAAGTGCGAAGTCATCTTTCTCCAGTGTTGAGGATAAAATTCACCCCATGCAGAGGAGTTGGTGTCAGGTCCACTTAAGTCTTCCAAGGAATTCACCTCAGATGACTTTCCCTTCTCTTCCACCTCCATACTTACTCCTTTCACAATGCTTTTCAACAATGACCTCAGCCAGATTCCTTCACTACTGCTAACTTGTACCAGCACTTAATGTACTTTATGTGCCTACAGTGGTTTTTTCTGAGTTTGTAATAGGCTGCAAATTCCTTGAAGCATGTCTCATTATATTTTTGTATAGCTTGACTCACTCTGCCTCTACTTAATAAATAATGGCTACTCTACAAGAATGCTCACTACACACCCCTCCTGCTTTAAATACCAGCCCTTGCATTGTCAGCTTTCTTAATTTTTCTTTTGCCTGCATGAGTCATTGTACCCATTTTCTGTGTGTGTTTTTGTACACATTCATGCTCATTAACATTTCTCTCCACAGAAGGAAATGCTAAAGTAACCCTCTGCACCAAAAGTCCTTACTTTGCACATAAATCTAAACAGTTTGATTTAGCTGTAGAATGTCAGCTTCAAAGGATTTTCACTTTTTTATTATTTCATTTATTTTATTCTACTTATTAGTCACTTTTTTTTATAAAAGTTCCCCTTCCCTCTCCCAAAAAAACCTAACAAGAGAGTATAAAAGTACTGTTTGTGTTCTCCAATAAAAGCTATTTTAGACACGAGAGCCCATGTTTAAGTTGCCCTGCTGCTGCTATAAGAAATAAATGGCAGATGATAAACAAACTACATGCTAAAAATACACAGAAGTCTTGAATACTGGAACTAAGCCTAAGTGAAAGAGCTTTATGTTGAGGAGAACACAGTGAGGTGGAGCCTGGCTGAGAAAAACACTGGCTCCCACAAGCACAGTCACAATAAGGCATTTTCACTGCTGCAAGGACCTATTTACTTGTCCAAGCCTATTAGGGGTTAGACCTGCTCTACAATTGCAAGCCTGGGGTCAGCTTTCACAGGTTTCAGGTAGAAATTACATCCAGTGCCCTGTTTCTGCTTTGGTTATTCACTGGCTTCAGAAACCTTTCTTACATTTTCTTCACTCACCCTGGCTTTTAAATTCGCTCATTTAATGCACTGCAAGTGAGCTACATTTCCAAAATGTTTCTCTTGCCAATACATTTTAACCTAGTTTTACTCAAAGGTCTCAGGTGAGATGACCCAAGCAGGGGCAGGGTTAGAGAGTGTGATTTAAATAATCGATGCAGACAGGAAGCTGCATCAGAGTTGTGGAGTTCACTATCCGCTCTGTGATCTGTCACTTGCCAAGATGTTTCTGACCACATCATAGCAGTCCCATCATTGCAAGGGATGTTGCCATCCGACAGGAATCCTCACATTCAGGTGCTCTAAATTCTAAGGCCAACCCACATTCTCTGCATTCTGACACACCCAAACTTGAGATACTGCAAATTATACTCTCTTGTCTATGTCACACGTATGTGCAGCTGATACTCCACTGGCATTGACGTCTCTCTAAAACAAGAACTCTTTTTTCACCTATTTACCCGAGAAATCCTGATAAATAGTATGACCATAAGCCCCACTTGAAATTTCATCAAACTCCAGAGTCAACTGCAATGCAAATCTGGGGTTCCTCAGTAATAATTTGTGGGCCATCCCTATTCTCCTCTCTGTGAGGATAGCGGTAGGAAATACAACCAGCCATGACTGGTTACAGACAACCCCTGAAAGCAATACAGATCTGTTTTACATGGATGCTGTGGAAAGAGCCACCCTTGCTCATAGCAGGAAAACTGCAGCACTTGCTGCAGAGCCCAAGTAAGAAGAGATAGAAAAGCAGCTGTAACTTCTGCTGTGGAGAAAGAAAATATGGCAAACACAATTCCTACTGTCGCAGGAGTCTTACCATTTTGGCTTTACAACCTGACTTTGCTTGCTCAGATGCTGAAGCAAGGCATCCTGGTACCACAGCGCTCCTCCTGAGGTCCTTTTCTGCATCTCCCTCTCGTGCTGGACTCTCAGCAAGCCCAGCCCATCCATCCTTCTCTCTGAACTCAGGATGGACCAGCTGGCCACTGTCTATCCCCCAACCCACTGAGCAGCAGAGGCCCTGTGGCCAGCAGGGCTCCATTACATTGCCCCTCTTACAGTACCTCTCTAAATTCCTGCCAGGTCTCAGGAATTTTAATTTCAAATAAAAAAAGAGATCTCTCTAAGCACTGCTTTGACCAACATATTGCTGCAACTGTGTCCTGGCCTTAATGCATTTTTGAGCAGAGGTTTCTGTGCTTCATCACCCTCTGATTTGGCCCTCACTCCAGGGACTGAATTTTGCCCCACAAATGCTGTTCTCATCCATCTGACTCTTCCCCTCCTGGTTCCCACTCCAGAATAATGTTTGGATTGATCAGAAGAGAAGAGAGAGCATCTGGAGTGAAACTGCAAAACACAAGAAGCTGTGCCCTGCTCTACAGATGTTTCCACAGTTGTCAAGAACTTGATCTCCTATGCTGAACCCTCTCCTTCCCTGCAAGGCATAGCATTCCATGCCACAGGCAGCCACGTTCCACATCAAAAGGGACAGCACCGTCTCGGCTCCTGTGGAATCGTGTTTGCTTTAGGCCAACTGGGCACAGGCTCAAAGGGTGACACTGGCACAGCTGCACCATTAATGCAGGCTAACAGGAACACAGAAGATGACTGGAAACCAGCTGCTACTTCTGCAGCCCATAATGTACTGCCAAAAATCTCAATATCCCCTTGATCCGAACTGGGAAATAGAAAAACTGAACTAGGCAGAAATTGATACAGTGCTCAGAATCACGTATGACCAACATTACCATTTACTGCTCCAGGGGCCCTAGGAGCGAGGCACAGCAGCTAGCCTGGGTCAGAGGAGACTCCTGGTCCATGCAGGAGGTTCCTGGGACTGTCAGGAGACATTTTGCAGCAGCGTTGCACAGTGTCACAGGTACGATTTGAAATCAAACAAGCGATAGCAAGCCATATTGTTCTAGTGGAAGCACAACAAAAATGTTTATGTAAAAAAAAGAGATAAAGATGGCAGGAAAACTGGAATAGTATTCTACTGACTAAAGAGAACTAAGTTTTCAAGTGCTAGACAGATACTGGAAGACAATGAAAAGATCTGTTGAAAACACTGAATACATAAAAAGTTGGGGTTGTTTTTTATGTAACTAGCTTTATCCCCAGACCTTTTAAAGAGTGAGATGTATTCAATACAATAGCTGCTGTCAGTTTCTACACAATTATTCCTTCCACTTCTAAATTAATAACTGCAAATCTATGTCATGCAAAAATATGGGACAATTCTTTGGGTGAACACTTTCAGCAGGGGATTTCAGTGCCTTTTCTTCCTCTATCAGGAGCTGCCACGGTTTTGTCTGTGCTGGGAGCAGCTGCCACCAGCTCTGAGTCAGATCTCATGCAAATGGCAAAATCTGGCACCTGGGAAGCAACCACTGCCCGCACCACCATAGTGCCTTTCCTCTGGGAAACAGGTGGTGGGACAGAACAGGAGCAGGCAACAGGCTGCCAGCTAGACCATGCTGAGGACACTTAAAAAAAAAACAAAATCCCCTCTCATTTTCCTTTTCTGACCTTGAACCTGCAGTTTTCATTTTGTGCCATTTTCAAAAGTAATTTTTTTTTTTTTTGGGGGGGGGAAGGCTTTGTGTCACACACTTTGCTTCTTTCTGCCACAGTAAGCAGCATTCTAAAATAAAGGGGGGCTGAGGGCAGTTGCTGTTAGATGTCACCACTTCTCCTCTCAGTGTGCAGGCACTATGCAGTGCCTTGGGTGAATACTTTCAGAGGAGAGACCAAGACACAGCATTCAATACAGCCAATGCATAACACAGTACCTTAGGCAAACACTTATTTCAAAGGAGTTGTCTAAAAATATATACTTCTTTTGTCTCCTCTGCCCTTCATGGGTGATGACTGGGCTCCTGTGTAGTTTAAAGATGAGACGAAAGGACTCAAAATAATAGGTAAGAGGAAGGGGGGGGGAAATGGCATGAGAGTTAACAGTTCCTTACACAAGAGAAAGACATCACAGTATGCAAGGATTACCTAACCCATTCTTTTCAGATTTTTAAACATATTTACATGCTGACCAACCAGGTCCTGGTACTTGTTCATAATGAAATGTAAAGCTTCCTTAGATTTTGGACTAGGAAGCAAGCAAACCTGCATCACCAATACTCCGTGATTTAAGTGGTGATACTGATCTCCGTAAACTCAGTCAAATGTGTGCTGGGCTGCACCCAGAGCCCCGTGGGCAGCAGGGCAGCGAGGGGATTCTGCCCCTCTGCCCCGCTCTGCTGAGACCCCACCTGCAGGGCTGCATCCAGCTCTGGGCTCCCAGCACAGCAAGGACAGGGACCTGCTGCAGCCAGGCCAGAGGAGGCACCAGGGGGATCAGAGGGATGGAGCAGCTCTGCTGTGAGAAGATGGGGTTGTTCGGTCCAAAGAAGGCTATGGGAAGACCTTAGAGCACCTGCCAGCGACGAAAGGGGCTACAAGAGAGCTGGAAATGTGAATTTAAGGAAAAAAAAATAAATGTGCAATTATATCATCTACTAGAGGAACTTCCATCTTCCACAGAAACTCTAGCACAGCATTTCCTGAAGTCACAGCATATACAAGAGACTGAGCACCAACTCCAAATCATCATTGAATTTTATTGCTTATTCTCTCAGTACCTGTGGTGAGATTTGGCATGGAGTCTAGTCAGGCAGAACTTGAAAAAACTGTAACATTTTGCAAGAGTTACAGAGGTGCAGATAGGCAAATGGAGAGAAGTAACAACAGAGTGGATGTACCTGTGTCAGTGGCTACCCACAACTCATCTGCACAAGTAACCTTTGAGCTCTGTACTGAACTTTTCAAAGGAATTCGAGCATGCAAAAGGGTGTGACTCTAAAAGTCAGCACTAGCCTCAGTAAAGACTGGGGCCAGAGAGCCCCCACTAACTTAGAGAATAGCCCACTTTGCCTCCTGTTTAGTGAGAAATTTTCACCATCTTCCCAAGCTAGACTGGATGAAGAGAATCCAGATCATCTGTTCTGTGGATGAGCACAGTTACTTCTCCATCTCTCCCCAACACACCATGATGCACTGAAGGCACACACTGACTTTGACTGCGGAAGCAGGCATCAGGTTTATCTAACTGGCATATTCACAAGTCAATTATGTTTGTTTTGCATTCAGCTAAGTTTTGAGTAATTTAACCAGAAAAGTAATCTGGAAATAGTGACAAATCTCTTTATTCCTTAAGGGCAAGCCTTCCTCAGAAAGCCAAATCAAAGTGGGCTGCTGTGAGCTTGGTTCAGCATATGCTCCTTCATTAGCAGCATTGATAGCTACCAGCAGAGAGGATTTTTATGCCTCAAGTTTGTGCCATGCTCCCTTTGAGTCACTATGACAATCAAAAGGAAATAAAAATATTATCAGCAATTATTGCCTGCATATCCTAGCCTCTGCTCTGGGCTCATATCAAGTCCCTACAGACTTTCCCATGGGTGTATTCCACAGCCCTAATGTGTCAAGCTGTGCCATACAGCAAAACATTTTCATCGTATTCTTTACTGTCAAGCCCACATTTTTCTTGGCAAGTTTACAGTCAGTGAAAAATAATTTGCTTTACTTTTCCTAAAGACATGTTTGTACTACTGCAGTACGTTTCTCTACTCTTATAAAGGCTTCCACAATGCACATCTCTGAAAATGATCCATCAGAGTCCCCACAGGTCCTTGACACCCACAACACTACAGCTCATTTCACTCAGGAGCAGACTGGGGTGTCAAGTCCCATAAACATATTTGCTATCCTCCTCCCACCCAAGTCTGGAAATCTCTGCAGCAGAAATGAAAATTCCTTCATCCAGCAGCATTTGTTTCGTGAAAAACAAACAAACAAACAAACAAACAAACAAAAAAAAGAAGAAAAACAAACCCCATCAACACCCCATGCAATTTTCATTCTGTGAGGAACAAGCTGGGGATGAAGACTCCATGTGACCACAGGTCTGTCTGCGGAGTTCACTGGCAGTGTGAAGCACTTTTGAGTGAGTTCATTCTGAATCCAAGCAAATGCTGCCAACATTCACGCAGAGGGTAATGTTCTTGGGAATATCACACTCACTCCACATCCTCATCACCCCACAGGCTGCTTAGCACACCATACGCTCAGCTCCACAGCCCTGCTTGGTCTGGGAGACACTATGCAAGTTTTACTTGGTGTTACAGCACAGCTGAATGACTATAGTGAATTTACAAGAGCCTGAAGCCCCCACCAAGTAATAACAGAAAAGTCAGAGATATTCCGGTGCTCCATGGAACTGTCCTAGGGCATCACCACTGGAGAAACAGGCAGAGTGCTGGCTTTGCCTGGCAGGCAGACTCAAAACTGAAAGAAACACAGCACTGATGAAACTATGTATTTCAAGAAATTATTTCCAAGTTGCAATGCCATTAGAAGATTAGATTGGCTCCTTAGGGATATTGCTTTTTCAGGTGGCCGCGTTTTGGCTCAGCCACTGATCCCTCACATCATACCTACTTTCAGAGAGAAGAGTCTGTGCAGAAGCTGGGTCAGGGTCCTTTCCCTCTGCAGCATCAGTTGAGCGTCACTGGTGGCATCACATCCATACTGCAAGGTTGTAGAAGAATTTCTTCTTGAATGGGGACATGGGGTGCCCTTGCAGAATTTGGACCATCCAGCCGCGGCCTAACTGTGGCCTAACAGAGGCCTGCAGGGGCCTGTAAAGGCCTGCAACTTTGAACGTAGAGAAAACGTAGTAAAAATAGTCTAATCTCTGGTTTTGTGAATTGTGCCAATTAAAGAATGTTTTATAGACAAGGCAATGAACCAATTAACTAGAATCTTCTTCAAGAATGGAATGTAAGCTATTTTTATTATATATAAATGAACTGCATAACAGAATAAAAAAACTTTGCCATTTTTACTGCATCAGTAAAGGCGTCTTTATTCCAACCCAGCCCCTTGTTAAGGGCTCTGTTTCACAAGGTGATGTATCCAAAGTGAGACAGCATCCCCATCCTGTTCCATTTTGGATACTGAACAATTAAAATGCTCAGTTATACACAGTTCAGGAAACCCTAGCTGAGATCTATGGATTCAGAAATACTGTTTTAGAATTATTTTTATGTATTGTATTTTCTGCTTTCCAGAATGCTTCCAGAGAATCTCAGGTACACAGTTTATTGCTGTGACCAGGAAGCGTAAGATGATTCATGAAAACAACTGTTAGTGTTACCCATGACCTATCCCTATGTGTTTGCTTGCAACTGTACAGCTCCAGACACTGTCGGGACACCCTGGAACAAAGATTTTCTGGAGAAACAGCACTTGCACTAATGCTGCAATCCATCATTTGCACTAATGTCATAAGCTGTCTAAAAAACTCCAAAATATATTGGAAGTGCACTGTTAGACCTTTGTGTGGGCTTCATGGGCAAATAACTGTGTTCACTTATTCTACATGTTTGCTTAAGACCAGAAGTAGAACAAACTGGTAAGTCTTCTTTGTGGCATGAACCAAAGCAGATTTTAGTGGGAAAACAGATCTGTCTACCCTGCACAAGGGACCTGAACAATGTTTTAACATTCAAAATTATTTTCACATGAGAATTCCCATTTAGAGGTTTCCAGTTTATGGCCACTGATCTCAAGTTAATAAGCAGAAGGGTATTTAAATAAAACATAATACGGAGCTTTGTGAAGTAAAGCTGCTAATCTGATTTAGATTGTTTCATTTCCAGCACCATCATTACAACTCTCAGCTTCCAGTCAGTAGCCTTGCTGAAGGCTGTGTGTACCTAAGTTCCTTGAGGTACTTTTGTCAGAAATTTGTATCGACAGCACTGATCAAAGGGCCCACTAACTCTCCAATAATACAAAGTACACATGAAATAAAGCAGATTTAAAAACCATCAAGACAATGCATTTTTCTCATTTATTCAAATCTTCTGCAGGAAGTAAACACTGAAAGATTTAAAAAAACTTCACACTGCAGTATGTACAGTTTTGTGACACCACATGAGGAAATTAATTTCTAATAAAAAAATGAGACCAGTTAAATTACTGAAGACACATCACAATAAAACTGGTTGTGGTAAAATCCCAAATTCTTACGTATGGCAATGAAAATCAATACTCTTTTGTTTTACAGGGATGGAATAGTCCTGGTACAATATTTCAATTACGCAAAATGGAATCCTGAACTTACATGACTTATTATAGTTGTATGAGCACTTCATGTTTTAAAAGTAGGTTTGCATTTTTTTTCCAGACCCTTTTGAATTGAAGCACATTCTTTCACAAAGCTAAAATACCACAGCAGAAGTCATGTCCAGAAGTGGAATACTGTTGTGTTTTGAACTGACCTGACTTGTTAAGACATTTTTTTTTTTTTGCCAACGCACAGATGCACAGGGTCCCCCATGCACTTTTCATGCAGCAGGTAATCACAACTTTAAATAAAAGAATTTTTCTATACATTCTTCCAGACTTGCAACTGTATACATACATGCAAAAGTTTTTAAACCTATGTGATCATATTTACACTTATACATGGAATATACATAACAAAAAAGATTAAAAGGTTTTTTTTTTCCTTTGCATTAGAACAATACAAAATATGTATTTTTCATTAAGGAAACCACTATTTACATCACCTTTTAAAAACCAATTTCAACATATTATAGGCGTAACAAGTCAACATATTTACATTATATATAAATATATATATAATATATACTTACCAGTTTACTCCTCTGTAAGATGTGGCAGAGAACAAACTGGTAATATCATGTCACTGACGTCAATGAGAGCTGTAATACTTTCACCAACATTTAATAGGGAAAATTTAAACCACTCATTTCTCTCTTTTAAAAACACTTGTAAATCAAAAATTTAAAAACATCACTAAGAGTAAATGGCTACGAAAAGTAAAAGTTATGGCTGAATTCCCTTTTGATCTCATATAAACTCCTCAAACTGAGCTGCCCAGCTGTGTGGTAATATATATATAATAGCTCTCCACCTCTGATTCTGAGGTCACGCCTTACCCACCATCCTCAAGCTTTGGCAGAGGAGACACTAGAAACCTGGACAGTCTGAGTCCCAGACACTTCCCTCTGGAAAGAAAAGGCATATCTGCGTGGCAATTCCAAGTCAATCCCCAAATCCAGCGGGTTTGGGCGCTCCACCAGGTGCTGGTGACGCCCCCTGAGCAAGGCACCGGGCACTCCACAGCCCCACTGCTGCAGCCCCAGCCCTTCCCAGATACGTGGGGCCAAAGTTAACTCAGTTACAGTTCCAAGGGGCTGCAATTGCAACTCCAAGTATGGTAAAGAGACAGTTCCCTAACTCACCTCTTCACTGCTCTGAGAGCTGGAGGCAGCTTTCCCCCAGCAGTCTCAGCTGGTGATAACTGGGAGGTGCTCTCCCCTCCATCCCTGCCCCTTCGACGGCAAGATCACACACACACCAGCACCCAGTGATCCTGCACCGCGCTCTGCCTGTACAGCTGCTGCTGCCAAGATCTGCCAAGACCCCATTTTGCTTCAAATCTATAGTCTAAAGGCCTAGGGGAGACAGGAGTTGCTGAGAGTACCAAGCGCTACTCAAGGGATGACCTTGGTCTGCAACCCATCTACAGGGACTGGTGGAAATAAGGGGTCTTGGAGCTGCTTGGGAAAACGTGGCCAGCCCTACCAGTCTCTCCTGGGGCAACAAACCCAGCTTCCACACCTCTCTTTTCTGATGGAAAAGTTCCCAAGGAAAAAAACAGCAACTCCTTTTTACTCACCCATGCTATAAGACAAAAAATAATTAAAGAGCCTTTGGTCCTAAGGTGTCAGTGCTGTAAATGTGGATGGGGTAGATTCAAAGACCTCTCCTTCCTAGGGAGGGAGTAACACCAGTGATACTGGAGAATTCCATATAGGAGGAGACAGCTGCCCTCTCTCAAGGGCCTCAGCCTTGTTACCTGCTGTTTGAGATTGCAATGCCTACAAGAGATAAGATTCTTTCATGAACACCATGCCTCAAACTTAAGTTCTTGCATGTTAGATTTTACTGACGTCTGTGAGAATGGCAATACCCTTTCATTAACATCAACTAAAATGAAAGCTAAATTCTTAACTGGTCAAACTGTTAACATTTTAACTTAACTGTTTTATAAAACTTTCAAAACTAAATGTTCAAAAGTATATATTATAACAGTAGACTACCCTAGAATAAATACAAAGGTCAGCACATTGCTCGATTCCAGTACTATTTTTTGTTAGGGTCAGAATCTCTTTCCTTCTCTTCATCTCAACTTAACTTTGGAGAAGTTTTTTCAACCAGGTCATTCCACATCCTCTCATGCTGCATTTTTCTGTGGAGCTCTTCAAGCAAATCATAGCCCTGTATTTAGTCTGGGGACTGTCTATTATTCTATACTGTATATATTTCCTACTTATATACACATCGTTTCAAGAAAAATAATCAATTAAGACTTTAAAAGACATTTAATGGATGGAACAAATACCATCTTTTTAATATTTCTGCTGGGTTGACTCATATAAAAAGAATTCAGTTCCACTGTCAATCCAAAATATACTTTATCTCATTAATGATTATTCTAGGAGACATCTGAATTGTCATTGGGCCACCTATAAATGCAATATTAAAGACAAACAAAATTTTATTTTTATATTATACTTCAGACAATGACATTTAAAATGATATTAGATTTGTGTGAAGGTTTTAAAATATAAATCTTCTTTGTACAGCCCATTAATATATTATGCTTCACCGAAATAACATAAAAATATATCTTTAAATTGCTCTGTTATTTCTCATAAAAACCAGGGGGAATGTTTCATACCAGATACTGCCAAATATTTGTGTTCCCTAAAAGAAGGAATCCCCCGGAGGGAGGCAAAACAGAATAGTGGTGCATTTTCCAGCTGTCAGGCAGGAGAAGTCCCTTTCAGTAGGAACTGCACTGGAAAGAAGAGGAGCTGATCTCGGGCTGGGGACAGGGACAAGAAGGGGACAACAGCTTGCTCTGTCTCAGCAAGCCAGGAGTCTGGGAAAAGGATCTCTGAAACCAAACCAGACGGAAAAGAGCAAAATGCCCCGTCACTCACACCTGCCATGCAGACATGAGATGGATAGAAACAGCAGCTTTGTCATGTCATTGGCTTGCAATGCTGAAAACAGACAAAATTAAACCAGAGTGTAGCTTGCATTAATTGTGCAAGCCAACTGCTTAGCTGCTTGCTGATGGCAGAGAGGATTATCAGTGAAATCAACAAGCCACAGAGAACGTTTTTTTTTTTTAGGGGAGTAAAAATTTCAGCAAAACTGCTTGCCAATAATTCATATAATCTAGAAGAATTGGATTTTCTCCTCTTCCTCCCCCCAGAGAAATAAGGGCTGCAAATGGAGTTAACACTGACAGAGCTAACGGGAAAGCAGAGCCATGCAACTCTTCCCCTGCCAGCAATTCTTTTAAGGTGTGTCAGCTCTGACTGCAATTTTCAGTTCCTCCCATCTCAGGCTGATATTGCCAGATGTTACAAATCACAGCACAGGTGGGGATTGACGAAAAGGGCAGGGAAGGATTTCTCAGACATATCCCACTATCCATTACAGAACATGACAAAACCACAGTTTTATCCTCAGTGCTACCTGGAAAATCATTCCAAAGCCAGATTTTCTGCAGTGAAAGGCTAGTGCATTAAACCATGGATCAGCTGTTCAGGGAGTAATAAATATTGGCAGATTATAGATTCTTTTCCCTGGTTGTAGGAAGAGGCCAACACATTTTTCATTAAAATCCTATTCCATCTTTGAGAGAAAGTCTGATGTGCTGCTCTAGTGCAGTTGGTATTCTTTCAAGGGAAGCAGGATGGTGCTGAACAGACAATTCCACTCATCCTCTTCACAAGCTTTCCAGCATTTTCCTCACTGAATACATGTACTAAGCCTTCTCAATCACACTACTCCAAGAAGCATTTTGGCTTTCCCCTTTTAGGCAGGGAAGTGACAGGAATGTGCCGACGAAAGGACTCATGCAGTACTTGCACGGCCTATGAAAATACGCCTTTTTTATAAAAACCTAGAAAAAACCCTTAATTCTAACTAGTAACTCATAACTATGGCTAAGAATTCTGAGGAAGGCATTTGTTGAGAGCAGGGCAAGGAAGAAAAATAGATTTTACACCACTATTCCGGCAGGACCACAAACAAGATTTAAAAATAACAATACAAATTTTGGAAGCACTAAAAAATACATTTCAGTGCACTTCAATTATTAACACTGACGCAGGTTTTCCAATGTGACGAGCTAAAACCTTGGACGGACTGCTCCATTTCTTAAAAGTTATTCTTAAAATTTCACAAAACATATTAAAACATTCAAAAAAAAAAAAAAAGAAAAAGTACACTGTTTCTATGCTCAGGCTTCAAAAAAAAAAGGATTATTTTACAGGGAGGGAGGAAACGCAGCATTACCACCACCTAGGCTGTACACTTACACTTTATGTTATACCAAAAGCTTGCAGATCCAAATAAGACTCTGATCAAAGAGTACTCATAACTTAATCTGATACATACAGAAACGTCTTGTACAAATTACAACCCTTCTAGTTTCCTTGTGACAATCTACTGTAAAGCAAATTTTATCTACATGTATTTTAAATAACATCACCAGAAAAATAAAAAGTTTATCAAATGAAAACATGTTTCAATTAGACCATGCTTTTTTTTTTAAATCATGCTCAATTTATACAGTAGTCATGTTCATACTCATTTTCTTTTTTCTCTTTTTTTTTTTTTTTTAAACAAAGATTCAAAACCGCTGATTGTAAACTCACTGAGGAGGCTGCAGTTTATTCTGGCTCTTTTTTGATTGTTCTCACTTTTTCCAGAAGTCCATGCACTTCTCCATTCACACCACCATGCTGATGAGAGGTGTTACTCCCCATATGGCTGTTGTAAGGGCTTCTTAAGTTACTAAAAGGAGTTTTAAGCTCTGTGTCAGATGTCAACTCCTCTTTGATTGTAACACGAGTCGAACTCTCAGTAAATGAAGGTTCATTCCAAATTTCTTTGTCATGTGCTTCTTGGCTGCTGACAGAGCTGCCACCTTTCTGTAACATGTAGTACAATATGGGATTGGTTTTGGTCAGTCTTGGAGAGTCTTTCTCATAATCATTCTTGTCCATGCCCGTGATCACCCATCTGATGGGCCCCTTCTCACCGGGCATGGAACACATGCTAAACTGGTCGGACTCCAGTCTGGACACTGTGCTCCCCAAATGTTCAGGGAAGGGGGAGCTGGCTGGACTTTTTACTGCTACAGGATACTGAAATGTTCTGTGATCTACACAATTGTTCTGTTGCACAGGGCTTCCCACCAATGATCTTACTGAAGAAATGGTGAATTCAGGTTTATTGATTGTTGCACTGGTTTTGTTTCCTTTCTTCTTGCTCTCTGTTAGTATGTTATTCCTATGTTGTGACAGATCTCTCTCACAGTTTTCTGAGAGAAGCAGCTGTTTCAACACATTAAAGCCTTTACTATCTCTAGACCAACTCCTACTTTCAGTTTCACTATTTGAACCATGACTTACAGCATATTTAAATTCAGCATCATTTCTGCCAAATTTCAGTTCTTGCTGGTTAAGCAAAGGCCCATACAGTGCCTCGGTAGGAGAAGCATGATTGTTTCCAGCATCAGACACATTACTTTTCATCTTTTTTAATGGGCTTTCCAATGGCTCAGCATGAAGCTTCCTCTTCTTCGGTACTGTGCAAAGACTTTTGGATTCAAGGTGCGTCAGCTCGCTGTTTCGGTGACTCCTGTCCAGCTCATCTGCAGGGTAATTGTCTTGGTTCTGTCTCAGCAACCTGCTTAGCAGGCCATTTTTGGAAAAAGAGAAATCTTGAGGTGAAAGAGGCTCAGATTTCACCTCCTCGGATGCTGGAGAAGCAGCTGCGTTTCTCTGCAGTGAATGAACAAACCCTTGGAATTTGTTACCTTTGCATTCTCTTACTTGTTGTGCATTTGAATTATAAGGAACATTTGGCTCGTCAGATGGTTCAGTTTTTATTTTCACTGTCAATATTTGCTCATTCAAAGCCTTGTCTGTCTGTTCTTGAGAACTTTCATCTCTTAAAAGCACCCTCTCTTTCTTTTCACTTTTACCTTTATTGGGAGTTCCCAGAAGCAGCTGAAGGACAGTGCGCCTTTCAAGGAGATTTTCTATTTCTGAACCTGGAAGTCCTTGTTCAGGGGGGGCAGGCTGACAACTGAATATTTTGTTATTTTCTTCATGCACACTCAATTTATTGGTAAGCAGAGGGCTGTTCAATCTATCAATCAGGCCCACAGGTTTATCCATGTTCCCTGCCAGCAGCTGTTTGCTAGCTCTTTGTTCCTCACTCGACATGGAACTCTGCATGCCGCACTGAGCCAGGTTCTGCAGCAGCTTACTGGCACTGAATGCCGAGGAGTTCTGGGGACTATCGGTCCTGCTCAGCTTAGCTCCTTGAATTTCTTTGCTTTTGGACAGGTCTATCAAGTGTTTAGATGCAGAATTCATCAGTCTGTCTGGCTGGATGCTGCAGGCGTAGGGTGGCGAGCTCCGCTTGACAGCCAGCGGCTGGTGCGAGAGATTTATAGGAGAGTCTGCTTTTGAAGAAGCCAGCAAGGGCGGAGTGCTTAACGGAGTCATTCGGTTGGCACTGGGACTGTCACTAACAGGAGTCCTTTTCCCAGTCTGTACAGTGAATTTTGCCACATCAGCTGTACTGTGTGGTCCCTGAGGATCATTACACTTGTCTGCCTGTTCTTCACTCTTATGCCCAAGTAACAGCTGAAGCAGTGTTACTTTCTGATGGGGATTCAGCTTAGAAGCTTTCGGAGTGTCTTTCTCTTCCTTGATCTCTGGACAGGAAACTTTTGGATCCCAGTTACGAAGCAAGGACTGAGTCAGGTTATCCAGCGATGCAGGTGGACCTGCATCTGGTTTATCTGTCCTCTGTTTAAAGGATAGGTCTATAGGAAGACAGTTAGAATGGGAGCTTTCATCATCACTGCTGTCTTCTGTAAAACTGGGATTGTTATCTGAATACTCATCAACAGTTGTTGGTGTGCTGCTGTCTTCAAAAATGCTGGCTCTCTCACTCTGCTCACGCCCTTTCAGGTGCTTGGTGGTATTCTGGCTTTTCAGCAGATGTAAGAGCAAGCTGTTGCTGGGAGAGGTTTTCAGGTTGCTCCTTTCCACGGTACTTTTGTATCCCACGGTTTTGGGAGTTGAGTGCACGATTCCCACCGAACTCTGAAATGGTGCCATATTGCCTTTGCCAGAGACTGTTTTGGGGGACGATCCCGCTTGACCATTGAGATGGCTTGTCATTCCTTTGGCCAAACCAAACTGGCCCGCGTCCTTCTGAGCACTTTCCTGTAATCTGGCCATTGCTGCAAGTCTCTCGCTTGCAATCTGATTGGCATTTTGTGCTTTTAAAGCATGTTCCCTGGAGTACTGCTGCAAGTGGGCTTCACTGGAAAGGAGTAAAGCCAGCTGGCTGCACGCTACACTGGGCTTGGGCGAGGCAGCAGGGCTGGAGCGTTTCTCTACCATGCTTGCAACAGCTTGTAATCTTGCAGCACACGACAGAGGCTCATTCATCACCTTGGGGCTGCTCTGCACTGCATGAGGAGATTCTATAAACCTCTCTTTGGGCAGGTTTTTAGTGATGTCAGGCAGGCTGTTGTCCAGCTTCTGATCTTTCGCTTTGCTCTTCTTCAGCAGAGTCTTCAGGTGGCTGGATGCAACACCATAGCACCTTAAATCTTTCTCCACTTGTAAAGAATCGTGGCTAAGAGAATACCCCTGCTCCTTAAGACTCTGTCTAATCTGCTGTGACAGAGCAACACTCTGCAGCCTAGAGCTGAATGACTGAAGCAAAGAGGCAAGTAATGTGCTATCCTGCTTGCCTTTAGGCACATTTTCAACCATGCCAGCCAACAAAGCTTCCTTTTTTCCATCTAAATCCACAATGGAATCAGACAACCGCCTTCTCTTTGCTGCATTCCAGTCTTCTGAAGACTGCAGCAGTCTTGCTTTTTTGAGGTGCAGCATGCCAGATCCCCGATAAGTACTTGTGTTAAGAACTGGACCATTACTCTGACAGCTGGGGAATATATTTCCTGAAATCTTAAAGTTCTGATCCTCCCCACTATGCCCGGTGGACTTTTTGTCAACTGCAGTACCTGAGCCTCCTGCTGCTTGATGCATTAGTAATCCCTCTAGGTAAGTTAGAACAACAGAATCCTGGTGCATCTCAGAGCCAAGCTCTTCTCCATGAGTCATGTTCAATAAAAGTTTCCAAAAAGGCTCTGTTTCTGTTCACTTCAAAGACTAGTTTTGCTCAATCAAGATGCAGAGTTAATAACAGGTAGATGTCTACAGTGTTTTCTTAAAGACTCTCGGAAACAATAGAAAATGTATTATCCTAAGCAGGCTTCTCCCAGTGTACACTGTTTGATGAGCCAGGTTTCCAATCATAGCAATCAGCTGATATCTAGGATATTTATGGACGACGTCTAGGAGGAACACTCAAAACGTGGTTTCACTGAAAGAAAGTTCCATTAAGTACTTGCTGCCTTCTTTCTTCAGGAAGCCAGCTTGCTTTTCTTCCTTTTCCATCTCCACCAAGCACATAATTTTCCTAAGTCAGAAACACAAAACAAGAAACAGAAAGAAAATATTTAGGATTGAGATGTAATTGCATAAGACAGTTTTTCCTTTTAAAAAAAACACATATATCCAAAACCAACCCCCCATGTGCTGTTTTAGGCAGAGATTCAGAATACATAAACAATATACACGTTCCAGAAAAAACTAAAAATCAAATAAAGAACAAAATACATGGTATCTAATTTAAAGAACTTCATGAAAACAGCTCTCAGATGAAGTTTTACACAAAAATTAAGCTTACTGATAACAAGACCAGCTACCACAAGCCTTCCCTGAATTTCACTGTTCTGAAGCTAAAAATAAGAAACAGCAAACCTGAAAGGAAAACCTTGAATCACTCTAAACACAGCTTTTTAAAAAAAACATTGAATTTTACTTCACAGTTGCATGAACTTTTCTTCTGTAAATGTAAATACACAGGACACACGACCTATCTTTCTTAAATCAAATTAATAGGAAAAGGCAGTGTTCAGTTTCACATTGCATGTGTTTTTAAATAACAGAATAGACAGCATCATATATATGAGTACATTTTTGTTTGGCAGGTGGATGATTTTCTGAAAGTAGAAACAAAGTTGTTAATGCTGCCCAGGACTACACACCAAGGCAAAATCCAGTATGGTAACACAACAGGGGTGATCTCTGTTCTTCTTACAACACCCAAATATCACAAGTCATTAGAGCAATCATGTGATAAGAGGGTGGAACAGCTTGCTCACGCTCCTGATGCAATGTAAATCCTGGCATCAAAATCCTCCCTTCACCTGGAGGATTTTCACCTTTCTGGACATGAAACATACGATGGCAAAACCCAACCAAACCAGTTCTTCCCTGAAGTCTTTTTATTCTTCAGGAGTGTACAAGATCTCTACCAAATACTTCCTTGGATGGGGCAGTGTGGAATAAAAAGCTGTTTTAAAACGCACAGCAATGGCGCTATGCTGGAGGCAGCTCCTCAGTTTCACTTACAGGGCTGCTCAATGGCAGCATGAACATTTTAGTCACCACAGCTCAATAATGAGATCATTACAGCACACATGCATCCTCCTTCACTCATTCAGTACCAAACTGGCATAAACATTCAGCATGAGCAAAGGTAAGTGTCCTTCTGCACATCGAACTCTGCAGTTTGCTTTCATTGGCTAAAACTCCATTGAATACTTGTATGTACAAGATTAAAAGGGATGTACACAGATGAAATCCTCGCCTGCTTAAAGGGAATGAATATTTTATGATTGATTTCCCAGAAGCAAGTTTTTAATTCAAAACCCACAGGCAACTGGAAGTCAGAAAATAATCAGATCTTAAAGAGTAAAGAATAAGAACTATTAAATAGCTGTAACGTTAACCATCCTTAATCTCCCAGGGCAAATATCCCTTGATTTGGTTTTAAGTCATCTAGAAAAACTTTAAAATTGGAGCTATCTTAAAAACAAAAACAATGCCCAAACCAAACCCCAACAAAAAATCTAACTGCAATTCATTGTAGTGTAAATGTGTATATCCATGCATTTAAATATCAAATGCAAAGCTGTTAGCTATTACTGAGGTCTCAGTATTTCTCTCAGAAATACATGTCCACATTAACGAGCATTTACATAGTTACCTGTAGAAGACAGTGTTCCTTCAAACATGAAATGACTTAAATGTGGATTCAGCCAATTGAAAATTACTGATAATCTTACTGTTCATTCAAAAAACTCTGTACCTCTGGGTGGGCTGTTGGAGAGTTTCAACCCAAAACCATAATAAATTAAAAATAATAAATCCCTAAAAAATAAACAAAACAAGATATCCAATGAAAACATCGAATATCCAGCAACAGTAACAGCAATACAATTAGACTAATCTCCTCAAACATTTGGGAATGCATTTTATCTGCAGAATATACTTTTCCAGCTTCCAGAAGTGAACTCTTCATCTGCAACCAAATTTTCATGTTTCAAACAGCAATGAAGCTAACTGTGTGCTATTATTAAAATGGAGCAAGTAGCACTTGATACTATTGCAGTAATACTCTCTATTGCATTTAACACAATAAAACTGAAATTCTAACAGGATTTCTGACTATCTGGTAAAAGCAAGGCTTGCAGGTCACCTTTAAGATAGAGTCCCAAACAAATGCATCATTAAGCCAATAATCAGTACAACTTTACTCACTACACCTTTGGGTAATTCAAAAAAGACAATGAATCTATGCAAATCTCTCAGTTACGCCAAAAGTCTCTTGCAGGAGATGACACCTGTAAGTCAGTACAGTTTATATACAATAACTATTCTAAGAAGTGTTTTGCCAACTTTTTCATGTTTTTACTTTAATTACGCAGTGCTGAGGAAACACTGATAAATTTAATGAAATCAGGTTGCTGCAAAGAAGCTTCCCTAAAGTGAGTGAAATTTGGAAAGCACTCAACACATTACAACAGGACATCAGCAATCCTTTCAAAAAAGCCTCTTCTGATCTAGTGCTGTAACAGGTACCACAGTGTTAAAATCTCACATGACAATGTCCATCTGAAATGTAGATTCATGGCAAATCCAAACTAGCTTTGGAAATTAAATGTTCAGCAGAACACTAATGCAGCCTTTCAGCTACCTTCTAAATATGTACAGAGTGTACAAAAGAACTTCCCAGAACCCACTAAAATATTAATNAATCTCACATGACAATGTCCATCTGAGGTGTAGCTTCATGCCAAATCCAAACTAGCTTTTGAAATTATATGTTCAGCAGGACACCANTTTTTCTTGAAATTAAATATTTAAGAAATTACCAGAGAAGTGGTAAGGAAAAACAAAAAAAAGTTAAAAGAAAAGGCAGAAGAAAGAGAAAGGAGAAGCCATACAGCAACAAATTTCTTATTTCCCAGTTAGGCCTGAAGCAACTGCTAAGATCTACAAATCTCTAGACCTAAATATTATATTTAATTACTATGACAAAATAAATTGATATGTTAATGTGCTTTCCTGACCACAACTACTCTAAATGCACTGGTTTTTTGTCACTTTTACTGTCTTCTCCCAGACTTTTGTACTGTGAGAAATAAAGCCAACTGTTTTGCAGAACTTCCAGGAGCACCCACTGATTACAGCTCATTAAGCTATGTTAACCTAGACAAAACTAAAGCAGCAGCAGAATCCACAGCACAAATGCTGTAACCGGGTGAGACACTCCGCAAGTGAAGCGCACCATGAGAAATCAGTTCTTCAGCCTTTCAGAATGTGCCTAAGGAGAAACTGTAGGCAGTATATGGAAAATAAGGGAATATTAAAACGTTCACTGAACTGCATATGTCCAGAATATTAATTGCACTTCTGCAGTTGCTGAAGTTTTTCTTTGTTCGCAAACTACAAATACATTTATCCACCACAAAGATTTTAAAGGAACAGTAACAACAAACTTTAAGATCCTTTTCTTACCATAAAGTATTACTGCTGAAAAAGATAATGAAATTGGAGAACACAGCTTCTAATATGTTAAAGTACAACAGAGCCGTTTAGCTTTTTGCTCCTGAATATTTGTTTTTGATTTTTAAGGAATTCTTTGAATGAATGAAAACCTCAACGGCAAAACCTAACTGGAGACTCTAAACAAACAACAGACTTCTGGTTCACCCAACAGATATGCAGTTCCTGATATTTAAGAAATTATAGATAGTTCACAACTTAACTAGCAAAATCACATTCGCACGACATTTTTCCAATATCCCAGACAAGCATTTCCAGTTAAATCCTTTCGCTAAACAGAACAGAGAGCCACAGTAAATTAGCAACACAAGACTAGCATTACTTGAGTTACAAAGTTTACATAATCTATTGGATAATTCAAAAAACTTGGTATTACCAAGGTGTTGTCTTCTGCAGTCTCAATTCAAGATCATAGGAAAAAAAATCTTACCGAAACCATAAAGGTATTCATTTAGGAAACTGGCAGTGGCTAGCAGATTGCCCACATGAACATTCATTAGAAGACACATTACCCAAACTCATGCACATTGTTAGAATGATTAATAGAGGTTGAGATTAGTATATGTTCACACAGATAAAACATTTTTATTAACTACATTTCAGAGTTCTTTCATGACGATTAGACTCCTGTAGCAATTTTATATTCCATTTTTAAGCTGAGATGAATCAAAACATGCATTTGTAAAGCTCAAATCAAACTGGTCCGTGAAATAAAAATCTTCAGTTATTTAATAAATTTGGTGTTCTAATGCTTAGCTACTACTGGAAGAGCCACAAAAAGTTTCTTACTAACTTCACTGACTTCCCATTCTCATATTCCCAAGTGTAAAGGCTCCAGCCCACCACATCAGCCAATGGCTCAGACTGTCATTTTAATTATTACAGATTTGAGGAATGCGGTACAGCGATTACAGTGGCAGCTTGGGATCCAGGGGTCCAATTACTCACTGTGCTGCAGACAGGCTGGCTGACTTCTGGTTTTACTTCTCTGTACCCTGTTTTCCCAGATGGAGTAATAATAGATGGAAACTTCAGAAATATAATCGAGGATAAATATATTAAAGGCAGTGTGTTACCGTTTAGCTCCAGTACCAGCACTAAGTACCTAAAACACAGGATTTTAAGGGATTCCCCATCCTTATGGCTGCCTGCAGTGAAATGTTGAAGAGCACAGTGAAATCAGGATCTAAAAAAAAAATTCCTAGATGCACCAGAAATTGCAGCAGAATTTTGCAGTGAACTAAGAATGAGTGGGGGTAATGAGACTTGCTTTCTCAGAATTATTTTGTTATTAAGCTCAATGTGCACACCTGATTTCAGAAGGAAGGATGTTTTCAGAGTACTGTTAAAAGCACTTCAGTCTTTAGTTGTCTCTTTTTGCAGAGGTTCTGTGCAGCAAAAAAAACCTGATCAACAATCCCAGCACCAAATGCAGAGCTGCACAAACGAGGAGGTACTTCAATGGTACTTAAAGCACGGGCTTTAAGAGAATCAAGTATTTAAGTGCTTTGCTTTCTGAAATCCACGCTTTGTGTCAGAAATCTGTTCAGATGAATGGAGCAGCTGAGACCTCTTCACAGTTTTGATCCAGGCAGCCAAGACATTCTGAAGGCTCCTTTTGCAAATGTAATTTAGAAAAAGACAAAAAAAAAAAAAAAAAAAAAAAAAAAAAAAAAAAAAAAAAAAAAAAAAAAAGAAAAAAGAAAGAAAAAAGAGAGAGAAAGGCAGAAATGATCAGATGGGAGAGCAAAACTCAGCAATAAGTGGGTGAATTCTCCCACAGCTGCACTCAAAAGAACTTGTGAATCCAGAAGTTTTTTTTTTACAACCAATTCATTTAAATAAAATAAATCAAGCTCCTCTCCTACAACTGCAGGGTATCCGTTTGAGAAAGCAAAAATAAGCTTCTTCCCAGGAGCTTGGCACATTATTCACTCCTCCTAGGCCTGCTGACTGACTCCAAAAGACATTTTAAACATGGGAAGGATAGCCTATCCTTTTCAGACAGCTCAGTCAGGAGAGGGCACATGAGGAATCGTGTTGCAGCAGGAGCTCTGGCTGCTGCCAGGAATTCTGAAGAGGCTCCCAAGGCTCCAACCCCACCAGAGCTGGCATTCCCCATCCTGAGCTGGGGCTGTTCCCTCCAGGCTGGCACGGAGCACACGGCAGCATCGCTCCCTCTGTGCAACACCCCTTGGATAATGCAGGATTAGCAACAGCCACGGCTTCACGGCCAAATTCTGCACGGCCTAGGAATGGAAAGGCCTTTTCCCCTGTGCTTTGTTCAACTGTGTGCTGCCAAACCCAGCCCCGACCCGACTTCAAGTTTTAGACAACAGAAAGAGGAGTTTTCTTCACTATGGGGATGGGGTGTATCGAAGGGATGAGACCCAAACCAGCCTGATCAAAACCTTCTGATTATTTTAGCAGTTTCAGTAATAGGATTTTGAAAAATGCTAGAGCAAACCAATTCCATAACAATGATGAAACAGCTCAAAATGATGCAGAGTCTACCGTTTTACAAAAGTGCACAAACCCTGAGTAACTGAGAAGTCCTAAAGTCACACGAAATTGACAAAACACTAAACCAAGAGCACAGCAGGCACACGACAGTTTTGCCTCTGAGAATAAAGACCTGACAGACCACTGGACTGAAATGTTAGTTAACCAGCAGCTGAGTGGGGAAGAAAAACCCCACCTGTTCTCCTGGTAGAGATTATTTAGATCTACTTTAGCCTTTAAGAGACCACTAAAATATAAATGCTGATTACTGCTGTTAATAGTGGTGCCAGAGGCACATCAAGAAAGGGAAGGTTGTTCCTATGGGGTGTGGAAAGGGGGATTCAGTCACCTCATCTCAAGTGTCCCTCCACTCCTCAGATTTCACATGGGATTCTCCAGTCCGGGAATCTGTGACTCACTCAGACCATGGAATACCACCCCACAACAACAACGAGGAGCTTTGGGATGGTACGTAATATACACCAAGGGGGAACACAGCATTTCCAGCGTGTGCAGAGCTGAGGTGAGGAAATGTCAGAGAGATTTCCATACCCACGCAGGGGCTGCTCGGGGAGGCAGCGAGGTGAGGCTGTGCATCCTGCCAGAAGAGACACGCAAGTGGGAATGCCTCAAACTCTGTGGCAAAGCACTGCCACGTGGAAAACCCAAATTCTGAGCACTGTTGCCTACACTGAGACTCATCCAATGCTGGAACTCAACCCATCCTAGCCACATCTTCCAGACCACGGTGAACAGCTTGCAGAAGGCCACAGGCAGACATTTTTCCCTAAGTTAGATGCGATTTGTGTTTTTGTATCTTACTTCATAAAGCTATCAGTAAAAAGTGGGAAAGAAATAGAAAATAAGGAAAAAAAAAAAACAAAAAAACACCCTAAAAAAAGGCCAAATGCCAAACCAACCAACCAACCAAAATCCTACCTGAGAAACTAAGAAACATCCATCATCCAACATCACCCCAACCCAATGAAACCCCTGAAAGAGATGAAGTGCATGGGAAGGAGGAAATGGGGAGTTGCCATAAAAGCTGAGTTTGTGAAAGCCTTAGTAACAGCTCTCCAAGATTTACAAGTACACTTAAGCACCAAACTCAGCTTAATCCAAATCCGGCCTGTACATCAAAACCTCCTGCTGGAAAGTTCTGCAAAGTTCAGAGACAGAACACGTGTGGCCATTTTTCATGCTGTGACACTCCTCAAACAATAGCTCAGCCTACCTTAAGTAAGTATTTCTTATTCTAACCAGTACAAGAACACAGCATCACAGAAATAATCACTCCTAGATGCAGAATACCCTGTGCCATTCGTATGACTTAGGATTCACCTGGTGTTTCACAGACACTTCAGTCAATTCCCTACCCAGACTCACATATATATATTTGTTCTTACAAATACTACTGGAGGAATATTTGTATTTTGTTCTCTAATAGTACTGTAAAGGACATCTTGGAGTTCACTTGGTTGATTATGGTCTGCTAACACTCTAGGCATGAACTTAGAAACACACTCTCTGCCAAGTCTTTGCTAATCATAAGGAATGAGGAAGAACAGACATTCAACTTACAAACACCACCTGTAAAGGAAGCAAGTATTTGACATATAAACCTGTCCCATCACTCACTGCTCAATGAGCTGCTGCTGCTGCAGACAAAAAGGGCAGAAATGAAAATATAATGTAGAGAAGTTACACCCCCACCACACATCCATTAAGGGCAGGGATCCAGAAATAGCATGTATCTCTGGATCTCAGCTAAGGTGGGAAAGAGTGCTGATCCAAGCTCAGAAATGAGCTGCTCAGAAAGGCTTTTGGTTAATTGAGTCTTCTTATTCAAGAGACCAAGAGCAAAAAACATACAAAAATCTATACAAAGACTTGTTTTCAGAACAGACCAGGACAATATACAACAGATTGGACAGAGGATGCACGCTTCCCATGTTTGTTAAACCACATGTCTATAAATAAGCAATTAAAAGGAAACTCAACCAGACTTCCATTCCCTCTGACACCTACAAAACCAAATCACTGATTATGCATTCAACTCTGCATCAACTCCCCAAGAATGAAGTGTCATTAATATACAGTGAGGAAATCAATGTCCTCTCCTGGGCAATCATGCTTTTGAGTTATGATCAATGCATGCAGATAATGCATTTCCACACAACTCTGACCTTCTGCTTGTTGGATGGATCTAAAGATACAGGCATTTATTGATAGCAGTGCACTAAAACTAAAACAGTGTATTTCTTGGAAAAACTATGTTAGGTGGTTTGGCAGATGTTAAGTCACTTTATGTTATTTTAACCAAGAATTGGTTTCAGATGTCAGAGTGCAACAAAGGACTAAAAAGTAATACACAGTATTTTATTGACAGTAATAGCAGTGTTTCACCTGGGATCAAGCACCTCATGGTTATGAATGAAAGCCACTTCGTAGACTTCTCAACAGAATACATTTCAGCTAACTGAACACAAATACACAGGAATTCCAGGCAAGGTGAAATACAGGATCACAGTCACATAGTATTCAACTATATGTAAAACCCCCATAAATCCATGTTAGAGACACAGATGATTTGTGGTTTGGGTTTTTTTTTAAGTGAGTGTAGGGGACACTACAGCTTCTGTTGTAATAGGAGATTTCAGCTTACTGTGGATGGTGCTTACAAAGATTGTTGTGGACACAGAAAAAGCTCATATACCTACATTTAAGTGGCAAAGGAAAAAGCTGCATTAGCAAGATGGTCTCTACTAGCTCAATTGAAATAAATTTATTTTTTTTTCTCTCCAAAACAGCAATAAAGCCAAGTGAAATTCAAGATAAAACATAAGAACCAGATTTAGTGAAACCTTGGGAGAAGAGGCTTGTAACATCCTGTAAAGGCAAAAGGACAAAGAGTCCTTAACATGATGCCAGAGTTAATCTAGAAACATTTACAACATAAAACCCTAAGAAAAATATTAAAAGGACTTGAAGTCATATAGATGTATACAGAGATGATCATCTGACCCTCACACATAAAGAACAGGACTGCACCTCACCCCTAGGCATGAGTCAAATCAGAACAATTAAAATACCAACTTAACTCAAAACCAGTGAAAATAGTATTTACTGCCACAAAGGCATAGCAAAAACAATGGCTAGCTGGTAAGGGGAAGTGTTTAATTATCCCTCACTGTAAGGACACGTACTTCGAAATAATTTCTCAAAATTTATGCTAATAGTGGTGCCGTGCATTTTAAGAAGATAATATACCATCACAAATTTGTGGAAAAGAAATCTGTTTTAATGAGTTCTTTATGGAGAAAACAATTGCAATAGCAAAAAAATGAAGCTACTTATTATTATTGCTTGTTCCATTACTGTCAAGAGAGTCAAACCACGTACTTACGTTAAATTCTAAAGTATAAAACAAAGCAAGATAGGTATGTGACTGATTTTCGGAGAAAGCATGTGATTTTCTACATAAAACAACATTACCCCAGAAATAAAAGACCTGTTAAAAATGAATCTATTAGTCCATACTTGCACAAAAGTATTAGCTAATCTGGGACCCCATTTCACAATGCCTGTGAAACCAACAACCTCACTAAGGCTTTAGGAACCCATCTGCCCAAAGTTACACCAACCAAGCCTGGTGCCCTGTTTGCACATGTTTAAAATAAGGGCTGTGCTGAAGAACCTGCTGAGTGCACGTGGCACAAAGCTCCTGCAAGGCAAGCCAGACTAAGGGCCACGTCACAGTCCAAAGAAACCCCAAAGATCCTGCCAAGTGTCTGTGCTGCACTTCGCCCTGTGGGAGCACAGGGTTATGAGTGGCATGAGGAGGGACAAAGAGCAGGGACTACTTTCACTGCTGAACCTCACTCAATGGCAAACAAAAGCACAGCCACTGGTGTGATGCTCGAAGAGAAAACCCCACCTCCAGGCAGAAAGCCCATGCTGAATTTAGAAGAGTTTACCGGTGAGCTAAAGATGTCTTTGTAAGAGCCATCTCCTAAAACAGAACTAAAAGAACAACAATAACAACAAAGTCAATGTCCTCAAACCCACTGAAATCTTAAAAGATGACTGAAAAGTTTAACTGACCCAAATATTTTAATTTTTATATTTTACTAAGGTATCCTGTGAAGCTGGAGTGTAAATCCTATTGAACTGAACTTAGTTTGTCTATCCCTAAAATAGATTTGACATACAAACACAAACACAAGGTCAAGGTCACAGATCAGCAAGAAAGATTACAAAGAGGACTGATGTAAGAGCTGGCATTTGATCAAAGCTCCGGGATGTATCTTTTTTAGTACACTTACCAGAAATACCACTATACTTCATTTTCTTCACATTGGTACATTACATGTTTCAAGTATTCCCTACATTTAGGAGCAGCTGCTCTGTCCTTATTTATTTTGATAAGAGCTATTAGGCAGCACAGTAAATAAACTAAAGAAAAGCTCTTATGTTAAATTAAGAGGAAGTAAAAGATGCTTTTTGCGATCCTTTTTGCTCTATTCAGCTATTGCTAATATACATTAAATTACAAATCTAAAAGGAAAACCCACTCAAACGCATAGCAAGACTAGTGCTAAGGAGTCAGGACCTCAGATTTGAATTTGGAACACTCCAAGACACTCATCTTAATATAACAATTGTATATTAGGACGTGCACTTCCAAGCACAACACTTGCTTATTTATCCTAATTATCTGTGTGCACAGCATATATTTCTCAATTAACA